>WBMZ01009311.1:0-56939 GCA_013400975.1 Atrichornis clamosus | reverse complement strand
CGGCCGCAGGGCCGGGCTCGCGGCAGTCACAGCGATGCTCCCGGCATCCCGGCGGCATCCGGGGGGGCAGCGCCGACGCCTCCGGGGGCACCGGCGGGGCCGGCGTCGGGCCGTCAGCAGCTGCCTGCGAGGAAGAGGAGCGGGAGGAAGCTGTGCCAGCCACACACCCCGCCGGGGGGGCCGCAGCTGGTGCAGCCCAGGGTGGCCTGCGGGGCATCCACACCCTCCCCGTGCTTCCCCGTGCCAGGGTCACTCGTCCAAGCCGCCCTTAGCGATTTCAGCCAGAAAACGGCCCCCCAGTCCTGCTGACCTTGGCCAGCCCATCCTGGCTGGCGGTGGGCAGAGCGGAGGTGCTGCTCCACAGGCCCCCACCAGCCCCTGCCAGCCTCCCGCCGCCACCGGCTGAGCCTGGTGCCAGGGACACCCTCCCCGCCTCTCTCCTGGCAGGAGAACCCCATCCCCAGCACCCACCAGGGTTCCCCCAGGCCTGCCCTTGCCCCCACCTCCTGACCATGTCTGCTCCATCCTCCCTCGCCCACACCCTCCCAGCTCCATCCTCTCCCACCATCCTGCCTTACCCCGGTCACTCCCCGTCCCCACAGCCCCCCGATCCTTCTGGCGGGGCCGGGGTCCCCCGGGGTACTCACTGGCCGGGGAGGGAGCAGGGCCTGGCTCCCTGCGGCGATGTAGGGGTCCTGGACAGCGATGTGGGGGGCTCCAGACGGTGATGGGGGGGTCCCCAGTGGCCACCCACACCCCGGAGGCCGCTAAGTCGGGAGCTGGGCTCCGGCAGCGTCGGCCAAGGCTGCTGCGAGCCTGGCGATGGGAGCAGGTCTTTCCCCACCTCCTTCCTCCCCTCCTCCTCCTCGTCCTCCCTTGTCTCTCTCTTTCTCTGTCTCTTTTTTTTTTCCTCTTTTTTTCCTTAGGGCCAGATACTGACGTGTCGGTGTCTCTTAGCAACTGCCTCCACATCTCTGAGCAACAGGAGAGCGGGATGTGGAGCCGCCGAGCCAGGGAGACAGCGGCGGGCGGAGGTGCCCCCGCCCCAGGGACCCCCTGCCCAGGCCGGGGGACCCGCGCCCGCACGGCCCAGGCACCCGGCAGGGATGGAGCAGGAAGAGGGGTGGCATCTGCTCCCCTGCCCCGGTCCCCAGCCCTCCCACACTCTCCCAGCCCCGGGAAGCATCCTCGTGGGATGGGGTGAATCAGGGGTTCCCAGGCACTGAAAACAGAAACAGATGACGTGGCGGCAGAGGGGAGAAACGAGGCAGCCGGAATCCAAGGGGAGCTCTAGGATCCAAAGGGAGCGCTGGAATCCAAGGGGAGCGCTGCCACCCTCCTGTCCTCCTGCTGTGTTCACAGCCCAGGAAAATGCCTCAGGTTGACGTGGATTATTTTGCTTCATGCAAGCTGAAACATTCCCTTTCCCTTTTCTGTTTGTGGGGACACAACGGGTTCAGCCACCTGTCCCCTCCCACCCGAGAATGGCCCTTTGGGATCACAGGGATGCCCACGGTTTGCTCGAAATGCTGCAATACCATGGCTGCAGGATATCTGGGAAGGAGGCACTTCCACATCCAGCCTGCCCACGCCTAGGGGATCCCTGCTTAATTCTCTCCTGGTGATTTCACGGAGCTGCTCCTTTTTCCAGCTGGCACCGGCAGCCTGATGCCGGTGCTGGGGGGCCTTTTGCTCCCCACATCCCATGGGACGGATCTTCCCTGGTGCTGGCAGACAGACGGCACAGCCGCCTCTCCTGGGGTGGCATTAACCAGCACCGCTCCAGGCTCAGGCTCCTGGGGAGCTCCTGGAGTGCGTGGCCTGGGCTCCCAGGGGGCTCCAGGAGCCGCGGGAGCCGAGCGGAGCCAGCAGCAGCACAGACACCTCATTAGCGCTCAGCCCGGATCCTGGCACCACTTCCCTCCAGCAGCTGTTGGCGCCGGGGTTTTTTCCACTCCCCCCCACTGTTCCGGGCTCTGCTGGCAGCAAAGAAACTGGGAAATTGTCCTGCCTGGGGCTTGGCTGCAGCAGGGCTCGTGTGCCCCTCGCCCAGTCCCCTGTGGAGGTGGCCACAGGGACACCGCGCTGTGGGACAGCATCCCTGAGGAAGCCAGGGTATGGATGCTCTCCTCCAGGTTGGGAAGGAGCTGGGCTGTCCTCCCCACCTCACCCATGGAGCCCCTGAATGATCCCAGTCCCATCCAAGAGGTATTCCGGGGACAAAAGTCCCCTTGGACGAGCACTGGTTGTCGGGCTGAGCACCCCAAGCATTTCCCACCCATTTTCGTGGAAGGAAAGATGGTGAGGCAGCCCCATCTCCCACAGCTGCCCAGGAGCAGGGATGGCTCCAAGGATTCTGGTTCCATAAATCTATCTTACAACCAAGCCCTCTTCTCTTTCAATCCCTCACTGCTCCTGTCAATCCGTGTGCGTTCAGGCTGGGGAGAGGAGGCAGAAAGGGGAGAAACGGGCAGAGCTCTGCTGCTGTGGGTCCCACATCCCCCTGGGAACCATCCATCCCATCCTTCACCCTTCCCAAGCCCCCATTCCCACATAAACCCACCTCCTGCTCAAGACAGGTCGTACACTAATCCTGTACTGATCCTGGCAAAACAGGATCCAGAGCTGAGCATGGACTTCCTTTTTCCATTAGAAAAGAAGGGTGAGGAGGCATTAGCCACTGCTTAAATTGTCCATGGAGATTTTTCCAACAGCAGGAAGAAGATTCTGACTCAGACTAACATGAGGGCACAGGAATTCTCGAAGGAAATGGAATTGCAGATCGTTAAGACAGCAAAGAGAGAGAAATACATAAATATTGTAAATATATAGAAATAGGGTTATGAAAACATTATCCCCTCAGTGTGATTAAGAAATCTGATCTTCCCTCCAGCCATTTCCAAGCTTCCCTGGGTGAGGGAATATCCTAAGTGAATAGAAAATGAGGGAGTACCATGTCTCTGGTTGCAGACCAGTAACTGTGGTTTCTGCAAGGCAAAAGGCACAGTCACCCAGGGATGGGAAAGGAGACACATGAAGGGAGTGTTGGATTTTATTAAAGATTTTTATTTTTGTAGAAAAAGAGAGGTTAAAATTGCAAATACGAAGTAAGTAAAATACACACTGACAGACCCAGGTCCTTAAAAATAATTTTCCCTGCTTTTGCTCAGCTCTGGAAGGTGCAGGAGGGGCCACAGGTGGGGCCAGGTGGGGAGTGCCACACGGCCGAGCTCGTGCGCTTGAAGTAGCGGGGTTTGCTCTTGTAGAAGATGTGCTCCAGCTTCGGGCTGGGGATGGCCCCAAACAGTGCATCCAGGTTCACTGGGTGGTAGTACTGGTGCAGGATGGCCTGGTGGAGCTGCGCCCCTGCGGGAACAACACACGGATCTGTGGCCTAAACCTGCAGGACGGGCACTCTCCTTCCCCTCTGAGAACCCCCGACATGTGCAGGAGGGGTGGGCACAGCTTCCTACCCACAGCTCTGAGCACACGGGACATCTCCCAGAGCCACCGCGCCTCACTCCCCCTCGCGAGTTGGGGCTGTACTCCCTTCCCCTCACAGCCAAGGAGGACTCTGGTTTCCCCTCACCCCACGAGCCCTCACCAGAAGCAGCACTGATCCCTTCAGCGCACAGAACCGGGAGGTGCCAGAGCTGCCAAAGCCACACACACTCCTAGACTGCGCTTTGGGATGTGCTCCAAGCGAGGCTGGAAAGCTCCAGGGCAGGAGGGAAAGGAATCCACCCCAGAGCTGGCACCTACCATCGGCCCAGGCAGGGACGGGCTTCCGAGGGTCGCTCTCATCGTCCGTGGAGTCGTCGCTGTTCAGATCCAGCCCATAGTTGTTCTCATCGTCTGGGGGGGATCCAGATCCCTGAGCACCCTTCAAGGACCCGAGGCAGGATGTGGAGAGAGATTTCTGAAACCACAGAGAACAATGATGAGCAAGGGAAGCTCCATGGGGCAGGAGGGCCACCAGAGCCCCGACATGCTCAAACCCTGTTCCAACACAAAACTGTCAGTGGGCTCCGTGCCTTGACATCAGCTCTTAACACTCTCTTCCCTCCTGTTTTCTGTGGAAAAAGCCTAGGAGAAGCACACTGTCAGAGTCCCAGCACTCAACATGTCTCTACACTCAGATCCTTCCACAAACTTCGTGGTGGGTCAGTTTTCCCTCCCTGGAGCCCTGACACGAGCCAGGATGGAGCCCGCAGCCCCACAACAGATTCCCGGCGGAGCTAGCTCTCCATCCCAGCTCCGAGCAGCCTTTCCTGCCGCTCTCCCTACGGAAGGCTCCGCATCTCCCGCTGCCACAGCCCGGCTGCCCAGGGCCGCTCCCGGCGGGACGGCGCCTCGGGAGGTGCTGCCCTCCTGTGGCCGCTGCCAGCATCGCTCCCGCCACATCCACCGGTTTTCCCATAGGATTCCATCTGTGCCGAGCGCTCCAGCGGCTCCGAGCCGCGAGGGCCAAGCAGCCACAGCAGGCGGAGGCCACCCGAGGGCTGTGCCGGGGCCAGGGCTCACCTTGACGGCTTTGCTCAGCCCCGTGCCCGGGGCAGCGCTGGGAGCTGCGGGGTGGATGGGTTTTTTCTCCTCTCCCAGCTGCTGCTGCCCGTCTGCCTCCTGGAAAACACAGGAATTAAGTCATTCCTCACTTGGGCAGAACAATCTCTGGAACTGAGCTGCGTTCTTGGCAGCTCTGGCAAAATCCAACCCTCACTGTCTTCTTCTGCAGGAAAAACCCCAAATCCAAGACTCCCAGACAAAGCAAATCCTGTCTCTGGTCCAGCTCAGCTCTCTGGAGTCCGCACTCACCTTCACCTCCTGGAACCAAGCATTAAGAGCAAGGAAAAAGGATTCTGGTTGCTCATCTCTTTTCTCCTGCCCAGGCCCAAGGGGCAGGTCTTTGGGACTCTCCTTCTCCTAATAAAGAGAAAAAAATTCACTCCTCTAGTTGCTTTTCAACCCAAACCACTTTTCCCAGAGGTTTGCCTCCCGTGCTCCTCACACTTGGAGTTACATCCTTTTTCTCCTGTCTGGAGAAGGTTTGCCAGGTGCGCCCCTGGCCCAGCTGCTGGCAGCACAAGGAGGATTCAGGCCTTAAATTAAATTTATACAGCACAAAAGAGCCCAAGTGCCAAAGATTGAGAGAAGGAGAGCAGCAAGAGCCCACACAGGAGGAAGAATTGATCTTGAAGAGGAAGAACCATTTGGGGGATTGATTTTTCATTAATGAAGGAGTGACTTACAGAGTGGAGAGTGAAAGAAAATGTTACTGTGATATTCTGAGACCAACAACCCTGACTTTAAGCTCCAACATTCTTTGTGTGAGTGCAGATGAAGTGACACGGAGCTATCAGGCACCTGAGCTTTGGTTTGGGGGTCACATCCTCTGGGCAGAGTGAGGGAATGTGGCAGGAAAACATAAATAAACCTCTGATTTCAATATTGGTTTCAGGATCAGTGAGTGCCCTTTGGGGTGTTCTTCCAAGTGCCATTTGATGGCTGTCACTACCTCGTGACAGGGCTGAGGACTCACCTGTCAGCAAGGGAACCCCCAGCCCTTGGATTGTTCTTGCACAGAGCCTCTGCACAACAATTTTATTGTATTTCATCCTCTGAACAACATCCCAGTCACACAGCCCTTGGAAAACCCCTGATCCTGTCCCCAGCCTGCGTGCCCTTGTGTGCTGCAGAGAGGCTGTTCCCAGAGCACTCCCACCCCACCTTAGTGCTCTTGCCAGCCAACGCCCCTGGCTCCAGCTGTGCTTGGGGGGGCTTCTCCTTCCCTCGCTGCTTGGGATCCCTGGGGAAAAGAGATCATTTAGAGAGGGAAGCATGTCCATCTGCCCCCCACACGACCTCCTCCTCCTCCAGCACCCCAACCTTCAAGGCAGCCCCACAGCCCAGCTAACACCACATTTACATTTCCTGCTTCCCCATGTGGCCAATTCCCTGCTCCAGGACAGGCACCAGCTCACACCTCTCCTTCGCTTGTTCCAGCTGTTTCTGTTCTAGAAGATTCTTCAGTTCCAAGACTCTCTTCCCTTTTTCCTTCACTTCATCCTCTCTCCTTTTCTGCAGGGGCTCTTGCTGCTCACCTTCCTCCTGAAGAAGAAAGAGGAAAACCCCTGTAAGCCTCCAGCAGATGGGATGTCTTCCTTCTGTCCCAACCCAACCTCAGGTGCCTGCATGGAGATCTGGCAGCCCAGACTTCAAAATCCCTGCAGAAGCAGGCAGGGACTCATCCCTGTCCCACCAGTCACAACAACATAGAGGTTCCCTGTTATCCCTGTCCTTTCCCATGTGCAGGAGGGTCCCAAGTTGCTCTTACCCCCCTCAGTGCTTTCTGCTTCCGTGCATCTGCTTCCCCATGTTTCTTAGATGCTTTCCTCTTGCTCCACTCCTCTGCCACCTTCTCTTCCCTCACCTGGGAGATATGCACCTGGAAAAGCCACACCTGTCAGCCCTACCACCCTAAGGACACACCTCACAGCCTTGAAGGGGGGTCTGGAGCCTGGATATTCAAAGTACTAAGGAAACCGAGGACTCAGCACCCAGCAGAGGACTAGCCAGCCCTGGGTGTGCTTTTGGCTGCTCAGGGTTTGGGAAAGGCTGAAAGGACCATGATTCCTTGTATTCCAAGGCTGACCCTTTTCCAAGGGGCAGGTCAGGCTCTGTAACCCAAACTTGACCCAAATGCTCCCCCAGCCAAATCACACTCTGGTCCAAGCACGTGGGCCAGATGAGGCTGTGACCTGCAGGGCTGTCCCCAGGGCAGGCAGGTGCTGCCACATTCCCTGAATGCAGAGCACTGTGAACAGGACCTGTCACAACAGGAATGTACAGAGGGATGGGGAACAAAAGCCTCCCCTTGTCAGAAGGAATTCCAGCGTGCATGGACCATGCCAGTGCCCTGCTCACACTTCCTGGTCTCTCAGCTCTCCAAGAGGCCCAAACTCTACCCAGCCTTCTCACCTTCTCATCACTCTGCACAATCTTCTGCTCCATCCGCTTTTTCTTCTCTTCCTCCATCTGCTCCACTCTCTCCCGAGCCTGCAGGGCCTTCTTCAGGCGCTCTTCCCGCTTTCTGGGCAAGAGGGGCCCATTAGCTCTGCTTGCTCCCAAAGTGCTCATTCCAAGTGGGAGGCACAAGGCAGGTTTGTGCTGACCAGGAAAGGAGCAGGGGGAAAGGGACCCAACTCACTGCCTCATTTCTGCCTGCCGCCGTCTCTTCTCCTCCTCCACTTTCTTTTTCCTCTGTTCCTCAGCCTCCTGCTTCTTTCTGAGGTTCTCCAGTCTCTGCCTCTCCTTCTCCTGAAGGAACAAGAGTTCAGACTGCACCAGGTGCTGGGGCTGTGTCAGCTGGGTACAGTCACTGTGGGAGTCATTCACACACCAGGATGGGGAGTGAGAAGGGGAGACAACACGTTTGCCAACAGGGATTATCCAGTGTGAGCAGAGGTACAGGAGGGAAAAAGCCGAGTCCTTCAGCTGCAGAGAAGATGTTTAGGCAAAGAACAGCTCACCCCTGCTGTAGGTGACTACCTGTCCCAGGAGTTGGGAAACCAGTGGAGAGGGAGCACAGGGCAGCCTTGCTCAGAGCCCAAAGCTCCCAGCAGTGCCCAGTCCCAGCAGGACACACCTGCACAGAGATCCTGTCACCTCACCGCTGGAGTGATCAGAGGGCTGACGGACATCGGTGTGAGGGGAGAGTGTGGTCAGTGCGTCCAGCCCCATGGATAAGGTGTCATTACTTACAACAAAGTCCCCCTGCAGAGAAAGGACACAAAAAATACCATTAAAGGTTTGGAAGCAACACCAGGACTCCCCTTCCCAGCACACGCAGCCCATTCTCCTCCCGCCCTTCGGACACGACGCACCTTTGGGTTGGGCCGGGTGGGAGTGTTGCGCTTGATGAAGTCCTTGATGCCACCCCCTCGTCCCTGCAGGAAGTTCTTCAGCGGCCTGACAACCTGAGGGGAACAGAGGAAGGGAGCTCAGGGCCTGCCTGGGACAGGGGGCACAGGGCTGTGGCACCACTCACCTTGCTGGCCGGAGAGGAGGACGACGGAGCCTGGTTTGCCGAGGCCTTGTGCTTGTCATCCAAAGGGGAGAGGGCCCGGCCCTCCGGCTGCTGCCCGTGCCACAGCACACCCAGGGCTTGCCTGCAGCCTCTCTTCCTGGGGGCATTAGCAGGAGGGACATTAGGTGGCTGTCACCCTCCCCAGAGGGGTTTACTGGCTGTTACACACTTCCCCTGAAACCTCCCCCAGCAACATGTCAGGTGTTCCAGGAGTCAGGTCAGGTATTCCAGACACTGGCACAGACAAAAATAACCAGGTCGCTCGCTCGCTCCCTGACCACCCCCTCAGGAGCCCTCAGAGTCACCTCCCAGCTCTGAGCTACCTGTGCTGTGTCACCTCTGTTGGTCTGTGTGGGACCTCAGCTGCTGCTCCCCATGGCAGGCCTAGTCCCAGACCCAAGCAAAACTCCAGAAGTCACAAGGAACTTCCAGGAGACACAATCTGGCCAAAAGAGATCTTGGAGCTACACTGGAAGTTGGGAAGGGAAGGCAGGGAAACAAACTCCCCAAAGCTTTTAAACACAAAGGCCATAAAAGGCCAAGACTGAGTCCTTCCAGACCCCTGGCTCATCCCAGTTCCTTGCAGTGTCTCCTACCACATGTGGGAAGGATTTTCCTGGGACTTGGCACAGTGAGGCTGCTCCTGGCTCTTCTTCTGGGCTTCACTGCTGGGATTTACATGGCTTCCTGTGGAGAAACCCGCAGTCAGTGTCACATATGAGGCACCCCACTCCCTCCAGTGCAGCTCCAGCTGCTTGACAGATCCTGCACAAACATGTCCTTGCCCACCTAACTGATGTCTTACCTGTTCAGGAAATCAAACCCTTACCTGGAAAACTTCCTTGACTGGTCAGAGGAGGTTCTCTTTCAACACAAATTCTTTATTTCCCAGGAATGCCCCTCCTGACCTCTAGATCTGTGTGTGTTTGGGGTTTCATAAAAGGAAAGCAAGACCACCTGGAAGTTACCTGCAGCATTGCCTGCCTGCTGCTCAGGAGGGGACAGGTGCTGTGCAGGAGGGCTGGCAGCTCGGGGACTTGTGCTTGGAATGAGGACATCTTCATGATCCTGCAGGGAAAGGGGACAAGCATTCCCTTAGCACAGCTGCTCCAAAGAACAAGGCTACCAGGGACCTGCTGCCCTGGAGAAGACAACTGCATGGATAGGATCTGCTTCCCTGCCAGCAGGGGCTGTGCTGGCTCATTTTGGGACACCTGACACGTCCCTGCTTCCAGTGACAACCTCAGCAAAGGTGCTGACTCAGCGAGGAGGCATCCACACAGTCTGCAGGTTGTTCCCTCAAACTCACCTTTTCCCTTGGGGAATTTGGTTCCAGCTCAGGCCTGTAAAGGAAAAGCTATTTTAATAATTTAAATTCTCTCTGAGGGAGAATTACAGGTGATGGAGGCAGCCTAAGGAACCCCAAGGGAAGTGCAGGTTCCTAAGTACATCCAGAGGTTATTCCAGCCAGGCACACAAAGACTGGGCTGCAAAGTCCTCTGAGGAACTGTCCCACTGAACTGCTGAACACCCCATAATCAGCTTCAGCCCTGAGTATCAGATCAAGAGGAAGCTCTGACTGCCTTGGGCTGAGTCTTCCTTTCCTGTCCCCTCTACAGCCAGAGCAGAGCTGCCTGACCACCAGCATCCCGGCATTCAGGGGCTGGAGGCAGCCAGGAATTCCAGAAACCCCAGGACACACGACTGCCCACCCCCGGAGAAGGACTTAATCTCACTGTCGCTGAGCAGCACAACCTGAAATATCAGCCAGCCCCAGATGACAGCAACACCTAAGAAGTCCCTTACAAAACCTGTGACATAAAAGCCAGCCAAAGAGTGTCCTCGCAGGGAATTTTGGGATTCCTTCCCACCTGCTTTAGGTGGCAGCCTCACCTTGTGCTGCTGGTCACATCTTCTTCCACAAAAGACTCCAAGGAGCTCTGACCTGGAGAGAAAAGCCTAAGTGGGGTTGTGGATTTCACTCCTAGCCTCCCAACAGCCCCGGGGTGCACGCGGAGGAGCGCAGGCTGCCTCCCAGGAACACGGATTGCTCAGCTCTCCACACCAGCACCACACCTCCCTCGAGTGCCACTGAAACTGGAGTGGGCTGGGGAGGCAGAGCACCGAGGCAGCAGCTCTGCTGCCTGCAGCCTGCTCCAGCTGCCTGTGTCACAGCCAGTATTCCCAGGCCATTGGCTGCAGCTCCTGCCTCCCTGCACGCTCCAGTGCGGGGATCCAGGGCGTTTGGGCTGATTTCAGGCTGATTCCACCTCCCCATCACACCCCTTCGCTCCAAGTGTTAAAACAAATGCCTGGATACAGCGTGACTCAGGGCTGACAAAGCTGAATTCCAGAGGCCTCCATGCTCCACCACAACCCATTTGCCTGCAGCAGCAATGGTTTTGGAAAGCCCAAACAGCCAAACAGGAATGGAGCAGCAGGAATGGAGGATACGAGGGGTTCAGTGCTACCAGGAACATCCTGGGCTCCTCATCCCTATTCCTCTGGTGATGCTGCTAATTTGGGTCTCTTCATGCTCCTCTAAAAAGCATTTGAGCTCCTCTGCCCATTTCAGCCCAATTTCAGGGCTGCACTTTCAGCCCTATTGATTTTTTTGAGAGCTAACAGAAGCCATAAATTAAAGCCTTTCCCCAGGGAATGCAGCAGTCTCTCCTGATCCAAAGGCACACGTGGCTAGAACCAGCCCGGCCACACTCTCCATTCTACAACTGTGCTTTTTGCCCATTCCCAACCTGTGCACCCCAACTCCACCTGCACCCCCAAAGCCCTGGCCTGAAGCAGCACCTCAGGATCCCACAAGGACAAGGAGAGCCAGGGATGAGTCACTCCATCCCCACGTGGAAGTGGAGCAGGGACTCACAGCTCACTCTGCTGGAGGCCGAGGAGGACTCTTGTGCTGCTGCCTTCCTCGCCATGGATCTCCTGCCGATGGATCTCCGGATCATGCTCTCCCTCCTGCTGGCCAGGGAGTACTTTGCTGCCAGGGAAACCCTGTGGCTCTTGTGGGGGGCACCCACCCCACTCCGGCGGCGCATCCTGGATTTCTCTGTCACTCTTTTGCTGGGGGAGTCCCGGAAGAGCAGTGTCTCCGTGCCTTGGGGAGATCCACCTCCTTGGAGCGCAGCAGGATTGCCATTCTGAGCGGCCTTGGGACTGGAGGTGCTTCCTCTCCTGGGGTCCTGTCCCCCATCCCTTCCTGGCTGTTCAGCTGGGATGCCAGTGACACTGGAGACCCCCTGAGCATCCCCCTCAGGCAGCTGCTCCCCCAGAATGACCAGAGGGGCTGCATGACCACCAGCAGCACCCAGGGCACAGTCCCGGCAATCTGGCTTTGCCATGGGAACACGTGCTTCCATAGGCTGCTTCCCAGGCAGTGCAGGGAGCAGGGGTGTGATGCCAGCCGGAGATCCCGCAGTGCAACCAGGCACAGACAGCTCCTCCCCTCCACAGCCCGGGCTCTGGGGCTGCTCCTGGCTCGGGCGCCATTGGGAACTCAGCCTGGAAGACACTGGCTTGATGCCACTTCTTCTTCGGGACAACCTTAAAGGAAAAGAATTTTGAAGGAAGTGACAAAGGAGCTGCCCGCTTCAAAGGAGTTTTAGAGGGAAAAACAGGTGGCAAGTTTTGAAGGAAAGCTGCTGCCAGTTTCTCCACTCCACCATCATTCCCTCTCCCAGCCCATGCTGTCCCTGCGGAAAGGCACATGGACACAGCCCGGGCAGGAGCTCACACACAGGGGCTGTGCCACACTAACACAGCCAGGTTGGGTATCCAGGGTAAGAACAGAGAAATGGAAGATGGAAAGGTGAACTCCCCTGGGAGCAGCGCAAGGCAGAGGAGTGCCAGGACATGCTCTCAAACCAACTTTAAATGAGGGAAAACACAAGCAGGACTTGCCTTTTCCAGGGAAGCAACAAAGCTGCGACCTGAGCACCCACAGCAGGGCCGAGAGCTCTCCCCGCTCCACAGTGCTGCTTCTCCTGCCCTCCCTCACACACACAAACTTCCCACACTCCCCTGCTATTCCTACTGCTCTCCTCACCCTCCATGTCTGCTTCCTGACAGTCTCCAAGCTCTAACTCATCCTCCTGTGGGCTTTTCATCACGGTTAGTGTGACTTTAGTGCTGTAACATACCAGTAGACCAAGTTTGGGCAGCTTTAGAAGTGTGGTGGGTTCTAGGTAAATCACTGGGAATTTCCACTTTAGTCCCTCGAGAAACCCTTGGAGACTCCCTGCCTGCCAGCATGGACATGGTGCTGGGAGCACATCCCATTCCCAGGTTCTCCAGGCATCGACACAGAGTTTTAGGGAGTGAACACCAGTGGCAGCAACCTCAGGCCAAAATCCAAACCCAGTGAGACAAACCCCAAATCCAAACAGACAAGAACATAGAGTGGTTATTATTCTTTAATTATAACAGGAAAAAAACAAAGTGAAGGAAAGCAGCCAACTTCATCCCAAACTCTCACCAGAATCCAAGTGGTCATCAATCCTAACATGCCCCTTTACTAACTCGGGGAATGCAGGTACTGTTTTGTTTCACTCAAACACAGTGAGGCAGAGCCACAACAAGCTGACCCACCTACCTCCTCCTGGTCAGCTCCTTGCTTTCCTCCCTCAGGCAAGAGGACTGCCTTTTCCTGGGCTTCCTCCTCTGCGACGGCGTCTTGGGCATGAGTGCCGGCTCAGCCCTGAAGCTACTGTGGAGCAGAAGACGCAGAGCACAGATTGCTTCCCTCATTTCCCACAACAACCCTCCCAAAACAAAGGGAAGGTGGGGCCCAAACCCACACCTGAGTCCAGCCACACCCAGCTGGGAGCTCAGGTGTGCTAGAAGTGCCCCGAGGGCAGCCGCTCCCTGGGCACAGAGGGGTCCCCTCAGGACAGCCCCTACCTCTCCAGCATCCTCACGCCCTGCTCCTCCACCTCCCGCAGCCAGGCCAAGCGCTTGTATTTGGCGTCGTGGAGGAAGCGGGATAGCCTCTGCCCGCACACCGCCAGCAGCTGCCGGGGACCTTCCGCCATGGCCTTTTCTGGAACAAAGGAGGAGAGGCGAGGCTGGCGGGCAGCCAGGACACCCCCTAAGAAAGGAAAAAGGGACACAGGCACCGAGGCACTCTCGGGCTCGGCGCAAATGTGACAGGCCAGGGCAAAGTACTAAGCCGTGGGCAGGCACAGGGACAGCACTTACGTCCTGGAGGACCCCCCTCCCGACCCCAAGAGACCCCTCCCGAGCCTCCGACGCTCCCTTGCTCCCCACCCAGCAGTAGGAGCGGCACCGCGCCCGCACCGCGCCCTCACACCGCCACCCTTCCCCTCCCGCCCCGAGGTCATCGCCGGCTTCCGCCAATCACAGCGCGCCCCTCCCACTCCCCGGTCTTTTATTGGTGGCAGAGCCCGTCCTTCATTCCCAGCCATTAAATCTCTGCGGCCTATGGACCCCGCCCCTCAAGCCCCGCCTTCCGAACTGAGTCCTCCAGAAGCGTAGAGAGGGGCTAGCAGACGGGCGCTGAGGGAGAGCCCTTCTCTAGGCTAGCCTGATAGCCAATAGGAAGAGCGAGTCCGGGGGACGGTGGGCGGTGATTGGGCTATTGTCGTGGGGAAGGCGGGTGGTGATTGGTTGTCGTGAGGGGGCGGTGGGCGGTGATTGGCTGCCACGGGGGGCGGTGCCGTGTTTGAACGGCGTGCCGCGCGCGCGCGCGGCCGTTGGCGCTGAGGCGATGGCGACGATGGCGGCAATGGCGGCGGCGGCAGCTGCGACGCGCACGCTGCAGCTGCCCGTGGAGTGCGAGCGGCGTCTGGCCGAGCTTCTGCGGCAGGTGGACGACACCGATATGGTGTGGCTGGACGAGATCTATGAGGAGGCGGTCAGGATGTTTGTCAGGTATCGCGCACCTCGCTCCTCGCTAGGCCCGGCCGATGCCGGCCACCCTCCGCGCTGATCCCATCTTGATCTCGCTTTTCTCTCTAGCGACTATAACGAGGAGCTGGAGCTGATGCCCAAGACGCCGTCGCAAAAGAATCGGCAGCGGAGGAAGCGGCTGTCGGCCCTGCGGGAAGAGGAGAAGGAACCCGGCAGGAAGCGGTGAGGAGCGGCGGGAGCGCGGACCGGGGAGCCCCGCTTGGGACGGGCCAGGAGAAGAGGAAGCGCAGAGGGTGCCCTCGGGGCCTGGAGGAGGGAGGGAGCCCCTGGGAAGCTGAATAGATCTGCTGCCGAGGGTTCAGGGAGACGATCCCCTCCCCGGAGCGTGTCCCGGGGATCGCCTCCTTTGTCCCTTGGGGGTTCCCCTGCCTTCGTCCCGCGAGTCCCTCCGGTATTAAAAGTCCAGTCAGACCCTGTGTCTGGGGCACTCTCGGCCTCGTGGTCTAAAAACACTGGAAAATGTTGGTTTATGAAAAGCGCTCTTATTTGTTACCTGGTTGTATGTCCCTATGTGTCTGTCAATTGTTATCTTTTTGCTTCAAAGTCTTTACATCTATTAATTGCTGTCTGCATTAGCTGCCTTCTGCAGCTCTGTGTATCCTGGGCCCATCTCAGGTGTTTTGGCTCCATTTCCGTGTGTGCAAGGAAGGGCTCCAGGCTGTTCCCGACTCCTGTTCCCATCTAACACGCTGTTCCTGTGATCAGGCTTTCCAGGAGAAGGAACAGCAGCCTCAGACTGGGGCCTTCTGTGCGATACTCTCTGCGACTCCGGAACAAAGAAAACCTGGAGCTCAGCAGGGCCGAGGCCAAAGGAAACTCTCCACCTCAGCGTGTGACACGATCCCGGACTGCAGCCTCTGCCAGAAGCTCTGAGGTGGTTCCTGAGACCCCTCCCGCAGTGCAGGCAGCAGGGAAGGATCCCTGGATGGAAGCTGACCATATCAACACTGCGGTGCCATCCCAGAGGAGCGGAGCAAAGCCGGCAGAGATGATCCCCACAAACTCAGGGAATGGCTCTCCCGAGGAGCGTGACATTCCCAAATCACCACCAGTGCCTGCGGCCTCTGAGCTGGTGGTTCTCTGTACTACCGAGGCCAGCCAGGCTGTGCCCGAGCAGCAGACAGCGAAGGCAGCCAATGTCACCATCATCCTGAGCACAGAGGATGGGCTGGAGAAGAGGGATGGCTCCCCTCGGGAACATGACCAGCCTGAGGAGCCCTCCCAGCCCCTGAGAGACGTCCCAGGGACTCCGACTGGCTCCCGGCTGAGCCGCCGCTCCGTGCGCCGCAGCCTGATGGGGAAAACTTCCCTGAACCACAGGACCTCCCTGGCAAATAAATACTCCCTGGCCAGCAAGAGGGAGAGCATGATCCGTAGATCCATGGCCAGGGCAGCGGGCAAGAGGAAGGTGTCTCAGAATAGATCCGTGCCCTCCAGCTCCATCGATGGTGAGTTTGGGTGTCACCAGGGGGTTCTGCCACTTTCTGCTGCTGAGGAAAGCCATGTGCCAGGGCAGGTTCGTCACTGTGGGGGTAGCAGTGGAGCTTCCTGGGTTAGACAGCTGCAATCCCCCATGGAAGTCCTCCCTGCTTTCTGGAGCTCCCTGTGAGCAGAGAAGCCCAGGTAACTGTGAATTCAGCATTGTAAATCACCTGGGAGAACAGCCTCAGTGTCTCCATTTCAGTTTAACCATTGCTAATTTGCTGGGAGAAACTGTTAATCTTGCAATCCCAGGATGGTTTAGTTTGGAAGGACCTTAAAGTCTGTCCAGTCCCACCCCTGCCATGGGCAGGAACACATTCCACTCTCCCAGGTTGCTCCAAGCCCCATCCAACCTGGCCTTGGACACTCCAGGGATAGGGCAGCCACAGGTTCTCTGGGCAACTGGTCTTTCCAGTGTCTGTGGGGACAGCTGGCAAAGCTGAGGAGGGTTTGGGGATCCAAAAGGGGTGGCGGATTTTCCCAAAGCCCTGCCTGTTTCCTGGAAAGTGAAATTCCCACAAATTCCCCTCCTTAACAGGTTCTGGAGCTGGTTCTAGAGTTTCTTTGAGAAGGGAATTTGGAGACTGAACTTTGTAGAGTAAAAGTCTCCCACACTTTTACTGTTGGTGGTAGAGGTAGATTTGGGGAAGGACATTCTGATTTAAAGTCTTGCACGTTGTGGAATGGAAGCATTTGAGTTAGTGCAGGAGAATAAAGAGATGGATATAACTTCTCCTTGGGTTTTTTTTTTCTAAGCTGAGAGAAAGAAGTTAATGGAAGGTCTAAGGCAGGGTGTATTTCTTCCCTCTGCACTACCTGACATGATCATTCCTGTGCTTAGTCAGAGCTTCCAGCTGTAAGGGGAGGGACCGAGATATCCCAGCCTGTTCTGCTTGAACTTGTTAATGCTTGAAGGCCCAAAGCACCTTCTCTGACTGCCCTTCTTGTGACAGTCACTGTCCTGATGCAGTAGATGGACACATGTCCAGCAGATATGCTTGTGCTTCCTAGGATGGGAGCATGGAACAGGCTGCCTGCTCACGGGCTCTGACCATGCAGAGGCCCCTGGTGTTCTCCGCTCCAGAGCTTGGTGCTGCCTGAATTATTAAACAAGCAAGCTGGAGAGGGACTCTTCATCAGGAACTTCAGTGACAGGACAGGGGGAAATGGGTTCAAACTGAAAGAGGGGAAATTTAGATGGGATATGTGGAAAGAATTCTTCCCTGTGAGGATGGTGAGGTCCTGGCACAGGTTGTTAGAGAAGCTGTGGCTGTCCCATCCCTGGAAGTGTCCAAGGCCAGCATGGATGGAGCTTGGAGCAACCTGGGCTGGTGGAAGGTGTCCCTGCCCATGGCAGAGGATGGGACTGGATGAGCTTGAAGATCCCTTCCCACCCAAACCACTCTGATTATGGGATGCTATGGTTATTCGTGGCAGGTTCCAGCTGGAATGCTGGCTTGGGAAGCAGCACTCCCGCTGTAAATAATGCTGGCTCTAACTGCTCTTAATGTCCAGTCAGGGCCCTGCAGATAAGGCCAAACCCAGCCCCATTAATGTCTGCTCATGGAATATTGCTCTGAACTCATCCATAATTAAAAACTGCTTTCCTGCACCGGAATTGTCAGCTGCATTCCTGCAGTGCCACCTGGATGTGCTCCAATGCCCTCCCCTGCCCCGAGGCAGGGCAAACCCTTCTGCAGTATCTGGAGAGCCACCGGATCCTTGGCTCACAGCTCAAGTGTGGGGGGTTTTTTTGTCTCCCACAGTCTCCAGCTCTACAAGCGTGTCAGAGGAAGAGGAAACTGTGGTCACAACTGGGTGAGAATGCTTTCAGTTATTTATTTATCCTTACTATCCTGCTTGCGGGACTTTTTCCACGCCATTCTTGGTGTAAAATGCAAGCAGCTTCCCTGTTTCCTCAGTGTTGCTAAGCACAGTGCCTTTTGTCTTTCTTTTTCCTCTAGGCCTCCTCCTGGACCCTGCACCCCCTCCAAGCTGGTAAGATTTGGGCAGGGATTAAAAGCATTTGTGTCTGTGTGGATTTGGGAGGAAAATGTGTGGAATACACCTTCTTGGGTAATTTGGGAACTCTGCCCTGTAGCAGTGAGTGAGGGAGGCACAGAGCATACACAGCCTCTCTGGTTCTGGTACTCAGACTAGAGTAAGTCTTAATCACAACATTCCAGAATCAGCAAAACCCAAACCAATGAAATTCTCCTTGGGAAATGAGCGCATTTCCCAAATGCACTCAAGGCTTTGGGTGCAGGTTGAGGTGTTCTGTCGGAAGGGTGTAACAGTCTTGGATCCTTTCCAACTAAAACATGTCCTTTCCTCATTGTGTGAAGATTCAATTCTAAATTTCTACAAATAAGAAACCTTATAGTTCAGGGAAGTTTGGTGCAACTGGTGTCATAGTTTGCACACTGTTATTTCTGTATTTTTAAAGCTTCTTTTGACCTTTTGGCTGGTCCTGCAGGTAATTCAACTCTTGCTAGTTTAGACAGCCATTGAAATTTGTGAGTATTATTCAGGTCAAAACATTTCCCTCCAGAGTCCTTGCTGAGGAACAAATCCTGGGATTATGTCAGTGTTTTGTCAAGAATAAATTTTCATGAGCAGAGCCTGAATTAATGGAGCAGAGCAGTGGCCTGAAGCACTTGTGAAAACAAGGAGAGCTGTTGTGGCTGTGCGGAAGCTCAAAAAAAGTTTTTCTAGGTGTTTTTCCTCAGTTACAATGTAGGGACGGCTTAGAGTGAGAATCTGGAGAAATAAGGAAACCAAGCCAAGAAGTGACTGATCTGGGATCAGCAGCCTTGTGCCTTTTGTTTCTTTGCCCCAATGGATTTGCAAGTGCAGCCTGGCACTGTGGTGTGTTTGAGCTGTCCTGGATCCTCACCCTTGATTTCCACACACTCCTGTGGGGAGGGGGGCCCTGTGACCTGTCCCATTTCCAGCCCATGTCCCTGGGTTCCTTACCCCAGCTGGCTCTCAGCAGTTTTCTGGGCAAACCAAGCATGGTTGGGGTGCTGCCAGAGCTCCCTTTGGGGTGTGAGCCTGCGGTGACTCAGCAGCCACTCACGAGGAATGGTCCGTGTCAGGATCATGCACAGGCAGCACCTGCACAGTGTGCCTGTGCCAGGTCCTTCCCAGGCCAGGTTAATTAGATCTGTGTTCTCTGCTGGGCTGCAGGGTGGTTCCTGTGCCTGCCCTCGGGGCAAAGCCCTGCAGAAGCAATTGGAGAGGATGAAATCTCTCCATAAATCTTTTCCCAATGCCCTACTGTGCTGGCCAGGAGGTAATGCTCCTGCTGCTAGCACCGAGCAATTGAAGAACCACAACCCATTATCCCAGCGGAGCGTGCCCTAGTCTTAAGTGCAGAGACAGCAAGAGCAGCAATGGGTATCCCATAACAAACAGATAAATCATGGAAATGAGCCATTTGTCCCCTGCCTCTGGGCTCCCCATTCATCACTGCTCAGGGAAATGGGCACACTGGCTCTGGCCAGAGCTCCAGCAGCACAGATTTACAGCTTGGAAGGCTTCTGGCCTTAATAGTTGATGAGTTGGTTGAGTTTAAGCAGCGCTGATGCTCGCATTAATGTCTGTGCTTCTCCTGATGATGCAGCATCCAGGACTTTGCCAAGAGGAGGTTTGGCGTTCCCTGGTAATGCTGCTGACGGTACCTGTGTCAAAACCACCCTACTCCAGATCTGAACCAGGAACAGGCTGTTTTCATGTGGAATTGTCCTGAAACCCCTTTGCTTTTCCCGCAGGATTTCCAAAGCCCGCAGATGTCCCTTCGCTCCCACACAGTCAGCAGACAGCAGCAGCTGGAGGAGCCGAGCAGCAGCGGTAATTCCAGAGGGGTTTGGGGCAGGATTTTAGGACGTTATCATTTTGAGAGGCTGGCTGAGAAGCTGGAAAGATTGACTGGTTAATTTGAGAGCTCAGTTTGAAACATTAATTAATGTTTGATGAGCAGGGATTTGTTGTAGACAATTAGCAGTGAGAAAACTCTGTGCTGGAGTTATTTCCATCCTGGCAAGCACATGGAGGTGGATGTAATGAGGCTGGAGAGTTGTGGGAGGCCCGGTTGAGCCCTGTTGCTGGAGCTGTGCAGAACACAGACAGCTTTAGGCAGCTCTGCTTTGTCTGAAGTTTCCAGATGGGAATGTGAGCCAGGTCCTGCCATGCCCAGCACAGAACAGGGGGTTTTGCTGTTCAGTGAGCTGCTGCATCCTTTCTGTGCTGTCAAACCTGTGTTGGAGGGGATTTTTCCTGCTAGAACTCACTGTGTAACTGTTCTCTTCCAGAAAAGAACTTAAATAAGAGCGGGGAGACCCTGGATCCACCCCAGAGCGCCAGGTATGTCCTGGTTGGAAGTGTCTCGGGGGATCTGTGGTCATGTTCTAAAGAAGTTCAGTACTAGAACGTTGTTCATTGGCCTCAGTGTGGTGACCATGGAACTTCTGCAAATAAGTTTTCCCTGCCTCTGTGATTTTATGATTTAATTTGCATTTTCTATTGCATTAGGAATTTTTTATTGGGTGCACAACCTTAGAATCCTAGATTGGTTTGAGTCAGAAGGGACCTTAAAGCCCACCCAGTTCCACCCCCAGCCACGGGCAGGGACACCTTCCACTATCCAGATTGCTCCAACCCTGTCCAACCTGACCTTGGACACTTCCAGGGATGGGGCAGCCACAGCTCCTGTGGGCAACCTGTGCCAGGGCCTCCCCACAATGGAATCTGTTCTAAGCCCAGGGCAGTTTATGACCCTTTGCACCCCTGGTTGGAGACATGAGGAGGATTGTCCCGCTGTGATGGACTGTACTGTCTCACAGGAGGAAGCCGAGCTACAAGAGAGCTGTGGACGAGCGCTACGACAACCAACAGGCAGAGGAGGGAGGGCTGTCTCCTCCCAGGAGGAAGACTCCATCCCCAGTCTTCCCAGCCAGTAAGGTGAGATCCTTGGAACCCTGGAGGGCCTCTCCAAGACTTGTTTTTGCTCACCCCTGCTCACACTTTGGTGTTTCTCCCACAGGTGGTGCGCCCGTTCAAAACGTTCCTGCACACTGTGCAGAAAAACCAGCTCCTCATGACACCGAGCTCCGTGGGGAGGAATGGAGTCATAAAATCCTTCATCAGGTACAACACCCCTCTCCAGGTTGATCCCAAGGTAAGAGGAAACACTGCTCTAAGCCACTACATGATGGTTTAAGTGCCTAACTTAAAGCACAGATATGGAAGGAACTTTACAACCCATTTGAAACTAAGAAGTGACTTGAAGCTGTCTGTTTACATTTAAATAAATAAAATTGGAGTTAGTCAGCTCCCTAAAGAATTCTAATTTGAACTCCAAGCTTTATTCCTGCATCATTCCCCTGTGGTATTGACAAGTAACAGTCAGGGAGGAAAACTGGGGAACAAAAATCAAGGGGAATTGTGAAAGTTGAGTTGTATTGATAACAGGAGCCTCTATGTCCCAGGTCTCCTTTTTAGGACTTCTCTGATGAGTGAGATTGAGCAAATGCCTCTTAAATCCAAACTCTGGAGGTTTTCCAAACCTTTGAGGCAGGAGGAAACATGAGGCTGTTGGCCCTGGATGTGGGGCCAGCCAGACAACTGTGCTGGTGTCCAAATCAAGCAGGCATCGGTATCACTGATGGATCCTGTTGGGACCAGCAGCACACCTTGGCTGGCTGCAGCCAGGTGCTTTTGCACTGCCCCAGGGAGCTTTCCAAGCCCCTGCTTTTCCAAGCCAGGAGCAGTTTGGGAGGGTGGGGTTTGAAAGCTGGTTCTAGACAAGGGTGTAGCTTCCTGGATTCACTCAGTGCCATGCTGGAAGCTGTGTGCCAAGCAGGGAGTGCTCATACTCCTGATACCAAACAACTCACCTGCAAAGTGGGCAGCTCTGGGGCTGGTTTCCTCTTGCAGGAGAGCTGAGTGGAGGGAGAGGAGGGCAGGATGCAGGAATTGCTGTTCCTGCATGTAGCAGCCTACTAGCAGAGCTTCCTAGAGCTGTCAGGGTGTACTCCAGCAGGTCAGGGAAGGCTGCTGGGAAGCAGTGAAGGGTTCCAGCTTCAATCTTGCTGGGTTCCTGCTGATGTTAGTGTCAGTACTACAAAGGAGTTAATAGGATGAGAAAAGTGTCTTGTGGCTGGGGAGTGCTTCCTCTGCTGCTGTCAGTTCATGGAATGTTTTAGGTTTCATGCCAGTGCAGGCAGTTTCCCCTCGGGAGTTTTTCTGTGTGGGAGCTAAACATAACTAAATAGCAGCAGAGCAATAAGATATAATTGTTAGTTTTATATTAACCAGTTTGGATGCTGACAGCACCAAGCACTTACAACACAGAGTCCATTGTAAGGGAATCCCTTGGATATTCCCCATGCTGATCTGTGGGTTTGTGCTGGGACCAGGCCTGGTTTGGCATGGAGTGGGTTGATATCAATCCATTTACTGTGGTTGTAGTGGTGGCTGGATCTTGCTCCTGTGGCTGACAGTGTGCCTAGGCTGGGTCGGGAAAATGAGGAGAAAGCTCCTGTTTCTAGTTGGCACACGGAGCTGGCTGTGTGCTGGAGCAAGCTGGGAGCTCTCGGAGAAGTGGTGGTTCACCACCAGAGAGAGCTTTGTGGGAGGCGCGGGCGCCAGCGGGAGCTCGAGGTGTTTCCTGGAGCACCATCTGTCCCCGCGCTCGCCGCAGGAAGCGGGATCGCTGCCAGGCATTAGCGCTGCTTTGTGGGTTCTTTGCACCAAGAGAAAGCATGGGGCTGGCTGCCTGCAATCCCTGTGGAAGCTGCCCGGGCTTCCAGAGCTGATGCTCCTGTTTTAACATCCCAGCTTCTCCTCTTGCTCCCTAAGATTCACACTGCTTCCTTGCTTTCCTTGCGTATATCCCTTCATGACCAGGTCATCGGCTGCCTGAGCTCTGTTCCAGGGCTGTCGCCATCCTGTATTCCTGCCTGCAGCTCCTGGCTGTCACCTCTGGGCCCTTGCCCAGAGCAGGTGAGGTGGGAAGGAGCCCTGGCCAGTGGGTACAGTCACATTTCAATTCCCCTCAGGAAAAGGAGAGGCAGAAGCTGGAGACTCTGCGGAAGAAGCAAGAAGCCGAGCGGCTGAGAAGGCAGAAGCTGGAGGAGGAGAAGAAACGGCGACTTGGAGAGGCAAAGCTGTGAGTTGATGTGGTCAGGAGTAGATGTGGTGCTTAAATGCATGGGGAATTTGGGCCGTTGAATTTCCTGCTGTGTCTTTTGGCCTTGTGCTGAGCTGGGAGGAGCTCACCTGGCCGGAACACGATGGTGAAAGCTGGGCTGTGTCCTCAGGAAGCGCGAGGAGCGCCTGCGCAAGGTGCTGCAAGCCCGGGAGCGGGCAGAGGAGATGGAGAAGGCCAGGAAGAGGAGGATCGAGGAGAAGATAGCGCTGTTCGATGAGAAGACTGAGAAGGTAGCCCATGTGAAAAAATCAAGGGGTTAGATTGTGGGGCTCAATGGGGCAGTCGGAGGTAGCTGCTGTGTTCCCCAAACTGTCTCGAGAGAGGGACAGATCGGGTGCAGTTTCGTCTGCTAGCACACCCCTCTTTCTGCCCTGCGCTGCTGGTCGGCGCTGGTGGCACGCACCCCACACCCTATGGCGGATAGCTCAAATCACCAGAGACAAGGAGTCAGGAGGGCCCTCCGCTCGCCGAGTTCCACGGAGATGGTTTATTCCTGAAAGCATGGACGGGCGAAGAGGCCGAGGCACGTGGGGACCCTGCTTTTACAGAGCGATCTGAGGGCACCGGGGCGGTACAAAGGCGGAGCCGGGGAAGGGAGCCAGTGAGCAGAGGGAAGGGGCAGGGCAGAGGACCAGGGCAGGAAGCAGCCACACAGGCTGCTGGGAGAGGTAGTTTTAATCTTATCTGAGGGGCTGGGGGGGTAAGGTTACATTCCAACCGCAAGGATTTGTGGGAGAGGCCTTTCCTTTAAACAGATATATTTTTCAAATGCCTGAGTTTTTCCACCAGCTGGGCTCAGCCACTTTCCCTGGTTCACCGGCTGGTGGAGTGACCTCAACACCCATGCAGAGCTTACTGGGGAGAATCAGCAAGCACTGAGGTAGCTGGTGCCACACAAATGTTCTGTCTGGAAAAAGGAGGCTGCTTGGATTCTAGAGGCTGAACCAGAGAATAGTCAAATAAAGAACTTTCCAGAGCTTTGGTGATCCTGAGGGACCGCCTTTCTCTGGCTACAGCAGATGGCACCTGAACCCCTGTTTTTCCATAATCATGGATCTAAATGGGCTTTATTAATGCTCTGGTGCATGGGAAAAGGACTTGCAGTAGATAAAGGCAGCCTAATGGCCCCAGGGCTTTATCTGCTGCTTCTCCCATCTGAGTAATAGCTGGAGAGAGGAAAGCAAACATCCTTCCTCCAGAGCCTTCCTCAGATCCCAGACTTCCAGACAATTTGTACAGTGGCTTAGTGCTCATTTGTCTGCTTTTATTATCCCCAGCTGCCTGTCTGATTGCATGGCTCTGAGGTTGTATTCCAGTGGCTTCCATTCCAGTGGGACTGGATGTGTAGACACCAGGATGGGGTCAGCTCTTCCCAGGAGATGTAAAACGAAGTCATTGCCCTAAATATGACCTTTCTGAAACAGAGCGCAGGCCCCCTTGGTTCCCGGGGGAAAAGGAGGGAGGGTTTGCCCAGTGAGAGGGCAGGAGCTCTGTCTGTGAGATGTCCTGCTGTGCTGCCCTGCCCAAGTCCCAGGTCTATGTGTGTTCAAGGTGCGGGAAGAAAGGCTGGCAGAGGAGAAGATCAAGAAGAGAGCAGCTGCCAGGAAGATGGAGGAAGCAGAGGCCCGGCGCAGACAAGAGGAGGAGGCCAGGAGACAAAGAGCTCTGCAGCAGGTGTGTGGGGGCCAGTCCTGTCCCACAGGCAGAACTGGACGGGGATCCGCCTGCCTCGGGCACTGGGAATTACCCGAGGTGTTTCCTCACCGTGTAGCCATGGGGATTTGGGTCAAGTGAGGGGTTCCTGGTGCTTTCCCCCGGAGCCTGCTCCTGTGAGGTGAGTAACTGCCTGCCTGGACTTGCAGGAGGAGGAGGAGGAACGGCGGCACCGGGAGCTGATGCAGAAGAAGAGGGAAGAGGAGCAGGAGCGTGCCCGGAAGATTGCTGAGCAGAGGCAGGCAGAACTGGAGCGGGAGAGACAGCTGGCTGCAGAGAGAGAGCTGGAGAGGAAGAGGGAGCAGGAACGGATCCAGGCGGAAAAGTAAGGCAGAATCCCCCAATTATGTATCAAATTCTGTGCTGGGATTGAAACACAGCTGGAACAGAGGGCAGGAGTGGAAGGCTGGAGCAGCAATGAGCTGCTGTGACCTGGCAGCACAGTTCTGGGCTGTTGCTGGTGCTTAGCTGCCCAAGGAGGAATTCTGGGCTCAGGGGTGTCAGGAGCGTGGTGTGGGGGGCCTGAAAAGCTGTGAGGGAGGAGGGTTGCTGCAGGCAGCGAGGGGGCACCCTGGTGTGGTTCTGGGAGTGAGGGCCTGTGCTGTGCTTCCCAGGCTCCGGGAGCAGCAGGAGAAGGCTGCCCGCTTGCAGAAGGAAGCAGAGGCTGCTAAGGAGCGGCTCCGCAGGGAGATGGAGAAGAAAGAGGTGAGTGCTCAGTTTTGGTAAGGGATTCTATCCCACACAGTCTGACCTCAGCAGCTGTCAGAGCAGCTCACCTGGGACACTGTGGGAAGCCCTGAGGAGCCACTGTGGCACTTCTGAGCTGGAAGTTGGACCTGTTTGGGATGGTTATGGTACAGTGGGCAACTTGGACTCTAAAAATACTGTTTTCTAGTCCGGAAAGAGGCCAAGATCAGTAGCACAGACTTCTGCAGATGGTCAACTGATTTCTGGCTTTTGTAGCCCAAAGATAAAGTCAGCAGCAAGTTTTCCAAGGCAGAAGGCCCTGGCTTTGTCAGGGAAAGGCAGCTGATGCAGTGACGTGGGAGTAAGTGGGTTTGTGCCCCTCTGAGGAGGTTGCACCAGGTCCCAGGTGCTGCTCAGAGCAGGAGGAGCGGCTGTAATTAGGTACTTAGATATTTTGCCTGTCACAGAGATGGGTGCCTGGGTTGGCAGTGTAGTCCCTGAGGGTAATCCCGTGGGTGTTGCTTGGCAGCGGGAGCAGCAGGTGCTGGCCGAGAAGAAGAGGCAGGAGGAAGAGCAGAAGAAACTGTCAGAGGAGCAAAAGGCCAAAGACAACGCGCGGGCACCGCTCCTGGAGAACCAGGAGGTAACTGGGGCTGGGTCTTTAGGGGTGACAGCAGAGAACTTCAGTCCCAGCACTGACCCACTCCTGCCTCAGGCTGTTCCACCCTCTGCTTTTATCTGCCTTTCCAATAACACAGGAATTCTGTAAATCCTGATTATCTGGGGTTGCCTCCACGAATATTTCAATGACAAAGGGAAGGGAAGCGGGAGGAATTGGCCAGAGTTTCTGGCTGTGGATAAAGCAGGAGCTGTTGGACCTGTCTGGACTCTCTAAGTGCCTCTTAAATACTGGAAGGACCCCAGGGGCAGAAAAATGGTGAAATAGTTTTATTTAGGGCCAAATTTGGGAACAGCCACAAGATGGCAGCAGAGCCTGTGGATCGGTGTTGGTTTGGAAGAATCTTTTAAGTTTAGAACCAACCAGTGGATGGGAGTTAATGTCACTGGACACAAAGCCACAAAGGGAATCTCTGGCGGGGAAGAACAACTGTGTTCAACTCTACAGAGACACATTTTGTGGTGGAAAATTGAATTTCAACTGCAAATTTTCAGTGGAAAAACCTGAAATTTGCAGTTGCAGTTTTTCTCGTGCCCTTACACTTCCCAGCTGTACTGCTTCCATTGGTTTGGCTGAGCTGGTGGGCAGGTTCTCTGTTCAGCAATTACCAGTTTTATATCATTAATCAAGCCCAGAAGTTGGGTTGCAGAGTGTTTAGAGCACGTGATTTTGCTCCAGTGACATAAAACCTCCAGTTAACCTTCGCTTGATTGGAGAGGTGCTGTTGTTCTGTTAGACCCATTAGATAGAGCTATTGTAGCATGTTAATGTCACAAATGGCAAATTAATCAGGAGAAGGCTTAATTAAACAGGAGAAGGTTGTGCACAGCCATAATGGGGTCACAACTTTGGAACTTGGGTCAAACTCTTGGTCCAAACTTGAGAGCTGTCAGACTCAGGGTTTGCTGTGAGGTGACAGAGTAAGAGGTGGGGGATGAGCTGTAGCTCCAAGTGTGGCAGTGCTGCTGCATCCAACACCCATGGAATGTGTTTGCCTTGTAGAATTCCCCTGCCTGCAACTCGTATGAGATGACGCCGCAGAGCAGGAAGGAATTCAAGGCCCCTGTGACAAGCCCAAATGACTACGGGATGGACCTGAAGAGTGATGACTCGACGGATGATGAGAGCCAGCCACGCAAGCCTGTCCCTGCCTGGGCCACTGGTACGTGTAGGGGGGACACACACGTGTGTCCAGGACCCCCAGCAGACTGTGGGACCTGGTGTGGGGTTTTGCTCAGTTCCTCCTACCTGAAGTAGTTACAAGTACTCCAGCACGGAGTACTTTGGTTTCCAAGATTGGACAGGGGTGTGGAGCAACCTGGTCTAGTAGAAGGTGTCCCTGTCCATGGCAGGGGGTTGCAACTGGATGAGCTTTAAAATCACTTCTAACCCAAACCATTCCATGGTTCTGTGTGGAATGTGGAGTCAGAGGCTCCTACACCACTCGGGGATCTTGTCACAACGTGTTGGGGAACAAATCCTCTGCTAAGCTGCCTTGGAGTGATGAGAGATGAGCTGAGCTGGGACACGCTGTGTATATCAGCCTACACAGCAATTCCAATTAATAAAATTAACGCAGCCCTCATCTGTTCCCGCAGGGAATCAGCTCAGCCAGGCTGTGATCCGGCAGTACTACAACCCCCCCGATGTGGATGCACTGTTTGGGGCCATCCCCAGCCCGAAGCTGGAGCACATCTTCTACAAGAGCAAACCCCGCTACTTCAAGCGCACGAGCTCGGCCGTGTGGCACTCCCCGCCCACCGTGGGCACCAAGCCAGCCCTGGGGCTGCCCTGCGGCCTCAAGAAGCCCTGAGGTGAGCGCAGGTGTGCAGCAGCTGTGCCTTCCTGTCTCCAGGTGAGGAGACAGTTCACTTTCAATATTTAGGTTTTAGTGTTGAATAAATGGCAGCTCTTCCCAGGTTCCTGCACCTTGGTTTGCGGGGCTGCCTTCTGTCAGGCCAAGCCATGAGGTGCTGGCCCAGGAACTGCCTGTCTCACCCTCGGCTTGGAGCTGGCACGGAGTCGCACCTTCAGTGGGTGAGGGGTGTCACCTGAAGCTGTCACGTGGGATCCCCCCCTCCACCGAGCCGGCCTGGCAGTACCTGCCGTCAGTTGTATGTCCGTGCTGGCCTCGAGGCCAGTGACAGCCAGGGACCACTGCACACCTGGGCATAGTCTGGCCTGCTCCACTGCTCTTCTCGGGAAGGTGTTCCCCAGTGTGCTCTTCATCTCCTGCAATCCCAACGGGGTTAATGTTCTGTTTTCTACCTGTGTGGTTGTGTCCATCAGCTGGGCAAGGCTGATGTTGGCACAGCTGGAACAAGGCTGGAACACACAGAGGGTCTCAGTGACCTTCCTTCAACTGTGGAGATGTGACCACAGGTGTGATCATGTCCCCAGGGACCTGCAAGTGTGTGAGCCAGCTCTGGGCCTCATTAGGAGAAACTGCGCAAGGGTTCTGGCAGACTTTTGTTTCTCAGTGAAATTCCATCTCTGAGGCCAGATGGGATTGAGAAGATGTGTTTAACCTTAATCCCTCTAGTTCACCTGTGGCTGTGGTTCAGCATCAGCTGGTTGTGTGTCTCAGCCTGTTTAGCACTTCCTGTTCAGTGAGTCGCTGTTAGCTGGACTCTGGCCAACCCAATTTCATCAAACCAAAAATTCCAGCTCAGCATTCCTATTCCAGGAGCCCTTGGTGGTTTAGTCATTCCTTCTGCACCCAGCCCAGTCCTGTATAACCCAGGTAGAGACTATGTCCTGTGTGAGGGTACGTCAGCCTATCTGTGTCTGTAGCCAATGCACTGTTTGCCAGCAAATGTTCTTTAAACGACGCGAGTTTTGTATTTAAATAAAGGAGATTCTGTATCCCTGGGATGTCTGTGCTTCTGGGGCTGCTCTGGAGATCCAGGTCTGTATCTCTGGGATGCCTGTGCTTCTGGGGCTGCTCTGGAGATCCAGGTCTGTATCTCTGGGATGCCTGTGCTTCTGGGGCTGCTCTGGAGATCCAGGTCTGGCTACTGCTGTCTGTATCCAGGGCGGGTGCCTGTGCTTCCATGGCTGTCCTGTTGATCTAGGTCTGTATCCATGCAACTGTGATTTCTTGTTCAAAAGCTGCTGACCTGGCCAAATTCTGTTGGATCAAGTGAGTTCAATCTCCTGCTCTGGCTCCTCACAGCTTTTTGTTAGAGAAATTGGGGGTTTGGATTCTGTCTCTTTGGGTTGCTCTTTGTGTCAATTCCTTGAAGCAGGAATGTCCAGTCTGGGGAGAATTTCCCATCTCCGGTGGAAAATCTGTGTCCCTGGGTGTTCCCCAGTACTTTGTAGCATCCATGGAGTGTTTTGGCCCCTGATTTTTTAGGTGTGGGACCCTCATGACTGTGGGTCTGTTGAGGACATCACTCAGTGCTCAGCCCCTGTCCCTGTGCTGTCACCCTGGCTACAGGTGGGACCCCCCTGTGTGCAGGGCCACTCCTGACTCTCAGGCACAGACAGGGACACAACACTCAATTCAATTCACACATAATTTATTGGTGACAAAGGGGCTGTCTCCAGGCATGAGGAGATGTCACCAAGTTGTGGGGATGTGTGTCACTGGGGTGGGGAGGCAGTGTGTGGGGGGGTGCTGAACAACATGGTGTGACCCGGTGTGGGGACGGGGTATCCTTTTGTGCTGCCACGTTGGGAAAGACACACAGCATCCTCACGGAGGTGTGGGGACTCACAGGGCCAAGGTGTCCCCAGAGGTGTAACAGCCCCAGGTGTGGCACGTCCCCGTCGCTACCCGCGCTCGCAGATGAGCTCGACGACGCTGTGCTCCATAGGGACGGGGTCGAGGCAGCGGTGGGCGGCGCTGGCGGCCACCTCATCCAGCAGCCCCTGCACCACGCGCTCATCCGAGGCGAAGCGCCACAGGTAGAGCTGCAGGTAGTGCCCGTCCACCTGCACCTGCTGCAGCCCGAAGCGCCCCAGCGTGCGCAGCCGCACGCACTCCAGCAGTGTCTTCAGGCTGATCTTGATGATCCCCGTCAGCACTGACACCTGTGGGGGGACAGTGGGGACACGTGGCACATGGGGGCAGGGATGGTGTCCACGTGGGATGTGGAGCCCTGACACCAGGGACGTGTGACGGTGGGAAGGTGGGCAGTTTGGGGTCTCTGGAGATGTTGAGGGACGTGGTGGTGTCCCCACAACCTCACCTTGTTGAACTCAACAGGGCTGAAGATGTCGATGCGCTCAGAGAAAAGCTTCTGGATGTTGCTGAGCAGGTGGGTGTCCATGGGGGCACTGAGGACAGGGACACAGGGACAGTTAGGGATTTGACAGAGCCAGGGATGTGGGGACAGGGACAGAGGGACCGTTAGGGGCTGTGGAGACTGTCAGAGGATGTGGGGATAGTTCGAGGACAGGCAGGGGAATGTGAGGATGGTCCCAGGACACGGAGGGACAAGATAACTGGGACACAAGGGATGTGGGGATCACCAGGGGATACTGGGACAATTGCATAGAACACAGGGATGGCTGGGACAAACAGATCATCATTAGGACAGTTAGGGGACATGGGGACAGCTAAAGGCTGTCAAGATAGTGTGAGGCTATTGCAACAGTCTGGGCATACGAAGAGGGTGCTATGCAAGATGCAGTGGATACCACAGGGGTGATGAGGAGCCCAGGGGTGACACAGGGAGCCTGGGGGTGCCAGGGTGGCCCTGGGGTGTCAGGGCTGACCTGGGGGTGTAGCTGGGGGCGTAGCGGCCGGGCGCCCGCGAGCTGCTGTAGACGGAGAAGGCGCGACGGCTGGAATCGCTGCTCTGTGCTCGCCGCACGCCCTCCTCGAAGAGCTGCCCCACCTGTGTGTGGCACCACACCCTCAGCACCGAGATTCCCTTCCAAGGAACTCCCAAACCACTCAGCATCCCTCAAAGCCTCTGCGACCCTCCCAAAGCCTTCTGGGATCCCCAGAGGTCCTCAAGGACCACACTGGGATCTTGGACAAACCATCCGGACCCCCTAGCCCCTGGAGCAAGCCAGACCTGGACGTCGATGGCAGTGATATCCTCCACCACGCGCTTCATGACGGCGCGGACATTGCGGGGCTCGACGGTGCCCAGCCAGTCGCGCGTCTCGACGCTCTTGCGCAGCATCTGCGCCACGGCCGCGCCCTGCACCTGCACGTAGTGGTCCAGCAGCCGCTGCGCCGCCCCCCGCGCCTCCGCACACAGTGCCGGCCCCGGAGTCACCGCCGGCCCCGAGTCCTGGGGAACAGAGACAGGTAGGAACAGCCCTCACACCTCCCCCTGCAGTGCTGTCACCACTGGGGAAATGAGGGGTGTGGGGACATGTGGGGACACCCCCCATGATTCCATATCGGACGTCCTGGGCACACAGCGGCACTGGGGACATGTGGCATGCTCTGGGCCACCCCCCCTGGGAACATTCAGGGTCTCTTAGGGCCATTTTGGGGCTCACCTGGGGTGGGAACTGCTCATCGGTGAGGGTGAGGATGTAGCTGATGGTGGAGTTCTCATAGTCCAGGCAGAGGCGGGCGAGGAGCAGCAGCAGGGCCGGGGGGGCAGCGGGAGCCCCCCGCTCAGCGGGGCCGTCAGCAAAGCCACGGGCGGTTCGGCACAGCCAGCGAACAAAGGCCACCACCAGCCCCTCACGCACCGCTGTCACGCAGAACTCCCCCTGTGCCACAAACAGGAGGGGTCACACCCCAGAACTCCCCAAACTGCCCGGTGTGAACCCCACCCTGCCCTGTGCCATCCCCAGATTGCTCCAGTGACCCCCAAACTGCCCCCAGCACCCTCAGCCTGTCCAGTGCCACCCCAGCTTGCCACGGTGCCCCCACCTTGAAGTAGGGCAGGCTGGCGAAGGCGACGTCTCTGGCGGTGAAGAGCTGCACGTAGGCCAGCACAGCCTTGAGCTGGCCCAGCACGGAGGCAGCCAGCGTGGCAAGCAGATCGGGCAGGCCGGGCCCCTCCTTGCCGGGGGGCCGTGGGGCCGCCAGCGCCTGGCGCACGTCACCCAGGCAGCCCAGGAAGAAGGTCTGCAGGGCACGCAGGTAGCGGTCGACACGCTCGCGGGCGGCCCGGGCCACCAGTGCAGCAGCTGCGTCGGCGCCCGCGGGCAGCAGCTCGAGCAGGGCACGCAACCGGCGGTGGAAGCGGTCCAGCGCCCGCACCAGCAGGGACGTGTCACCCAGGCCGCGCTCCAGCGCCAGCCGCCGCTCCAGCAGTGCGAAGTAGCGCGTGGCTAGCGCGGCGGCGAAGGGCTCCAGGCGCCCCGTGTCCTCGCCAAACAGCGCGCGGTACGAGCCGGCCAGCTGGCACAGCGTGCCCACGAAGGCCGAGCTGCCGCGGTCCACAAAATCCAGGATGTCGGAGGCAGGTGGCGGCGGCGTGGCGGCCGTGCCCGAGGGGTCAGCCTCGGGCAGCTCGGCCTCCAGCGCCGCCAGCTCGGCCTCGAGGCGTGCACCCGCCTGGCTCAGGAACTCCTCGCTCAGCTCCTCGGGTGGCTCCTCCAGCTGCAGCAGCATCTCCACACACTCGGTGAGTTCCTTGGGGTCCAGCGTCTCCTCCCTGGCGTGTGGGAGGTTCCGGGGTTAAGGGTGGCATGGCAGGAAACAGGGAATAAGTGAGAAAAGCTGTTAGTAGGCTCCAGAGTGAACATCCCCCAATCCCTGTTTCCAGGGACTACCACCAGTAGGCTCCAGAGCAAACGCACCGGAGGCGTGTGCGGAGGCGCTGGGCCAGGTCAGCCATGATGGCGTGGCTCTCGTCCTCGATGGCCCGGAAGGAGGGCAGGTGGCGGTAGTGGCGGAGCACGGCGCGGGCACGGGCGTGGCAGCGCAGGGCTCGCGCGGGCTCTGTCCCTGCCCAGCGCCGCAGCCGCCCCGGCACCTCCACCAGTGCCTGCAGCTTCCGCAGCAGCGCTTGCACCCCTGCAGGGACAGGGGGTCAGGGCCGGGGTGGGGATAGAAGTGGGGCAGGACTAGACACTGGGATGGGACAGCAGCTGGATCTGCCTCCACATCATTTGCCCCAGCCCCCCAAATCTGTCCCACTCCCCAGGGTCTCCCAACAAATCCCCCTGGATCTGCCCCCTCGGGATGGACCCGCTCCGTACCGGCCAGCTGGGCACCGCGGCGGTGCCGGTCCTGCAGCGCGGCGCTGACGCGGGCGCTCGAGGCACTGATGGCTGCCATGTTGGCTGCCAGGTCGTCCATCTCTGCCTCCATGTGCCGGAAATCCACCTTCATCTTCCGGATGGTATCTGGGGGGTAGGAGCCAAGCGCCAAGTCCCTTGGCTGCCCGGGACACCCCCCGACAGCCCAGGATTAACACATCACAGCCATAACCCCCAGCAGAAGGCTGGTTACTGGAGTGACTGTCATCAGCCTCCACAGTGAACCACCACATCCCCCAGGGCAGTTTCCCAGTGCTGCCAGAATGAACATTCCCAAACTCCCATCTCCCAGTGCTGCCATCAGTAGGCTCCAGAATGAACACCCCCAAATGGCCATCTCCCAGTGCTGCCATCAGAAGGCTCCAGAGTGAACAGCCCAAAATCCCCATTTCCCAGTGTTGCCATCAGTAGGCTCCAGAGTGAACAGCTCACCAGTGGCCGAGATGAACTTGTTGTAGTTCTCGTAGAGCAGGGTCTGCATGTCACTGTCGAGGGCGCGGATCTCCCGCCCCAGCGCGGCCTCGCGGGCCAGGAGCTGCCCCAGGGGGCACTCGCTGCGTACCTGGGGGGGCAACAGCTGCACATCTGTCCCTGGCCCCACTGCTCCCCCCGCCAGTGCCCTGATTTATCCCCTGGAACCCCTTAATTGAAGTCCTCAGCTGCTCCCCTGAGACCCCTAAGTGCTGCCCTGGATTTTTCCTGAGATATGGAATTGATCCCCTTGTCATCTGGGGATCCCCAACTGTCCCCCAGGAGTCCCCACCTCGCAGTGCTAATTGCCCCCAGACCCCAGCTACTACAGAGCATCCCAGTACCATTCCCATAGGGAATTAGTGTCCCACACGATCCCTATGGAAGCATATCCATAGGACCCCCGCAGAGAACCTTTTTGGGGTCCCCTCGGGACACTGGGGGGTCGAAGGGTTCTGGGGGCGGGGGCGCCCACCGGGATCCCTCCTGACTTGGCTCTGCGGTGCCCATCGGGGTCACTGGATCCCCGCCAGGGTGGGGATCCTGATGGGGTCAAAGGTCACCTTGGTCATGAACACCTCCGGGTCGAAGTGGGGCCCGTTGATGTCGGTGGGGTCCGGAGCCGCCTCGGCCGCCTCGGCCGTGGACGGGCCGTAGTAGCGCTGGAGCGGCCCGTGGGGACGCCGCCATCCGCCGCCTCCGCTGCCCCCGCTGGCGGCCTCAGGGCTGCCACCGCCCCCGGTCCCGGCCCCGTTCCCCGCTGTCACCGCCGCCATCGCGCCGCCGCTTCCGTCTCGGCCGCCGCTTCCGGCCCCTGGCGCGTCACTTCCGGCGCGGCGCCCGGTTGCCATGGCGACGAGAAAGCGGCGCCGGGAATGGCGGGGCCCCCTTACCGGGGCCTGGGACGGCCGCGACCGGGACGGAGCCGCCGCGGCCCGTGTCCTGCTGCGCCCCGGGGACAAGGACTCCCGTGAGGACGGAGGCATGGATGGAGACACTGAGCCTTGAGGGGTGAGCGGCCGATGGCACCCCGACTCCTGGCCCCGTGTCTCCCAATGTCCCTTCTCAACTCTGTCCACCTGTCCCCAGGCCTCCCCGGTGTCCTCGTGAGCCTTCCGGTGTCCCCGTGAGGCTCCACTGCCCCGGTGCCTCCCCACCCTCATTTTCCCATGACACCCAGGGGGGACCCCTTCCACACCCGAGGATCCCTTTCCAGCCATCCCGGGCTGACTCTGGGTGACACTGGAATTGGGCTCCGAGGCTGCAGGTGATCCGCAGCTCAGGTACAACCAGGTGATCGACCTTGGGCCTCTCACAAGGAGCAACATTTGGGCTAAAAGGTGTAAAATCAGCTTTATTTACAGCAGGAAAGGCAAAACAAACCCCACCAGGGTGAGGAACCGGGCTGCTCCAGCGGCCTTCAGTCAGGAGTCACCTGCTCCAGCAATCACAGACCATTGATTCTTCCCAATGGAAAGAGCCCAGAGCTGCCATGTTGCACCAGGGAAGCAGAAAGAGCGAGAGGAAGTTCCTGCTGCCTCCTTTCTTCTCGCCTTCCCTGCACGTTTTTTTCCTCAAAGGTGGAAAAGAACACACCTAATCCAGCTGGGGTTGTGTTTTGTGAGCAGTTTGGTACATGGGACAATGCTCCCTTCATAAGTGTGGACCTGAGTTAGCCCAAGGACAAAGTAATTCCCAATGGGAACAGGAAGAAAGCGAAGGGAACACCTAGCCATCCATGAAGAGGGTTTGCTGGAGAGACTAAATCAGAGGAGGAATGAGTGAGCCCTGATTGTTACAGGAAGAGAGAAGCAAGTAAGCAAAGACACCCGTGCCAAGCACAGGGGTTCCTTTTGTACCGTCTAAATTCAAAAACAAATCAGCAAACTCCTCTTTGATTCCCACCCCCATTGACAGCACTGCAAGAGCAATTCCACCTCATCACAGCCTCTGCTTTACTGGCACAACATCTCCCCAGAGTACCCTAAAACCAGGGTACCGCAGTAACCAACATTAACTGGAATTTCTGCTATTGCATTTCTTTTCCCGATTTAGTCACTTAATTTGCACATGTGTGGGGAGGTTCTGGAAAGCACCACACACCTGCAAACCCATGAGGTTGTGGACTGTGACCCTTCCTTCCCGCAGGGTCCAGCCCAGTTTGCCCACAAGGATGATAAAGATGACAGAGCCAGGATTTAGTTAAAGTCCCACTCCTCTGCAGCTCTTCCCTGCCACTATCTGAGAGTATCTGGGCCCTGATCCATTGCTAATTCCATCCCTTTCAGCCCAGGGATACCATGGATATGGTCTGCAAGTCCAGGGGAAACGGAGAGCAGCCACACGGAATGTAAGTCACACATTGGTACTCCCAAATACCATAATTCAGCATCTTAAACCCTACAGCTTACACAGGTCAGCTGGGTTATTAAACCTTGGAGTATCCACAAGTCCCTGGATCAATTCCTGGTCTCAGTGAAGGAGGTGATGTGGAAGTGGCCCATAAAAACAGCCCACGGGACGCAGGCAAGGCAGGAGGTCACGGTGTAAATGCTGGCCACAAAATCATGTTAGACATGAAGATCCCTTTGGAGCCAAACTTGTTTTGGAAGAGCTGTCTGGGCCCAGCCAGAGTGACGACGAGGAGCTGGAGGGAGGAAGAGTCACTTGGAAGGTGGAGGCCTGGCTGGAGGCTCCTCCAAGAAAGGTGTGGACAGGCCCGTGGTTGTTGGGGTCTGGCCTGTGACCCCTGGCCAGCTTGGGGCCCTGACACCTTCGTGAGGTCCCAGGCTCAGGTCCCCGCTCGGGACACCAGGTAGTAGAGGATGAAGAAGATGAGGATGAGGGCCACGGACACGGCGCAGAGCAGCCGGCGGTTGTCCCGGCCGGAGCGCGCCATGGTGGAGAAGCGCTTCACACTGCCCGTCAGCAGCCCGGTCACACTCAGGAAATCCGAGTCCTGCAGGACAAAGACAGGCACTGGAGAATCATGGAATATCCCGAGTTGGAGGAGCCCACGAGGGCCATCCAGTCCAACTCCTCGCACTGCACAGGACACCCCAACAATCCTGCTGCTGATTTAGGGCTTCTGCCTTAAGGGTTTTTGCCATCCCACCTTTCATGCCAATTCCCTGATTTGCACAGAAAGCCCTGTATCCCATTTCCCAGGTTGTTACCATGCCGTCCAGGTAGCGGTTCTGTTCCTCAGCATCCTTGTCGATATCCAGAGCCAGCTGCAGGACAAGGGAGGAGGTGGGCATTAATGAGCTTTTAATGTCCAGAGAACCTCTAAAATCTAAAATGCACGTTAGTAAAACAAGCTCTTGCTTTCCTGGCTCCAGCAGATACACAGGGGCTTGTCTGGTACAGGAACAAGGAAAATGATTCGCATTCCCTGTCAGGCTGGTGAACTTTTCCAGCTCTGAAAAGAAAGCCTGACTGTCTAAATCTGTCAGGTAGAGAGGGGAGTGTAAACCCTGGGACACAATGGCAGGAATTCAGTCTACCTTTTACACAGTGAGTCACTGACTTTTTTCGTGGTTTCTACTAAAATTTTAATAATCATTTAGAGCTTTAAGCTCTAAATCAAAGTACTTGATGTCAGTAGGAGCAAAGAAGCTTTAAGAACACTTGCACAGAGACACAGGTATTTTCCAAAATCAATCTACCCGCCTTTTTATTGTGACTTTTTCCCTGAGGAAGTGAGTTTAGCAACATTCCTCTGTCCAAGGCCTGGCTGGACAGGGCTTGGAGCAACCTGGAATAGTGGAAGATGTCCCTGCCCATGGCAGGGGGTGGGACTGGATGGGTTTTGAGGTCCCTTCCAACCCAAACCATTCCATGGTTCTGTGATCCCCTGCAGGACCCCCAGGTACCCCGAGCCTGTCCTTCACCTCGACACCTGACGTGACCTCCGCACTCACCGACTTCAGCCTGGTGACCTTGCTGGCCAGGCTGTCGGCCATCCGCTTGTTCTCCACGTCCAGCAGGTCCTCCATGGCGCTGGGACTCTGCCCTGGGGAGGAGAACCAGGAGCACACGTTGTCCCCGTCCTGCCACACAGCACCCGTCACAGCCCCTCCTCGCACCGTGTGCGCCGTGTAACCCTCCGAAAATGTGACCAAAACACCCCAGACTGTCCCCAAACAGGCCAGGTCGGGAACCCCGATTTCCACCCTGAATTGTCACCATGGCCCAGCAGCAGCCTGGGGGGCTTTGTGCCCAGCCACATCCAGGGGTAAGATTTGGGTGAAACCTGGCAAATCCGGGGGCCTTCGACCCTCAGCCGTGTTGGGGTCTCCCAGTATTGCCCCCCATTGTGGGGCAGTTGGGGGTTGAGGGGAGGGGAATTAGGGGTTCAGGGGGGCAGTGAGGGGTTATGGGGGGCAATTAGGGGTTTAAGGAGCAGTTAGGGGATCAAGAGGATACCCAGGGTTTATGGGAGGCAATTAGGGTTTCAAGGGGGCAGTTATAGTTTATGGGGTAAGTTAGGGGTTATGGGGGGCAATTAAGGGTTCAAGGGGACAGTTAAGGGTTCGGGGAGGGCATTTAGAGGTTCGAGGGGTAATCAGGCGTTCGGGGGGGTCAGCTGAGTATCCCAGAAGATTGGCAGGGAGGCAGTTAGGGATTATAGGGGGGCAATCCGTGTGCTCCAGGGGCGAAATCGGGCCACGGCAAGAGTCCCCGTGGCATTCAGTGGGATCGCGGGCAGTTGTGCAGCCGGGCCTCCCCTTCCCCCTGACCCCTCCAGCCCCTTCTGTCCCCCAAACCTGACCCCGTCGCTGTCCCTGTCTCCTCACCTCGGCCCCGCTCCGCCATGGCCGCCCCGGTTCGTCCCGCCCCGCCGGGCGGAGCTACCACGAAATGTCCGCCCGCTCTTCCTCCTTCTCCTCATCCTTCTTCCCCCCGGTACCGGGACCCTCGGGCCGCTCGCCCGGGCCGGGGCGGAAGGGTTGGAACTTCCCCCCGAGGGATCCCGGGCCGCAGGTAGGGCCACTGCCCTGTCCGGGCATAGGGGCGAAATAGGGGTTTGGGAGTGAAAATAGAGGTTTAGGGACAAACGCAGGGCGCTGGGGGCCAAAAATAGGGCTTTGGCGACAAAAATAGGGCTTTGGGAGACAAGAATAGAGGGTTAGTGACAAAAAGAGAGGTTTGGGGGGAAAAGTTACGGATTTGGGGGGAAAAAATAGGGATTTGGGGGAAAATAGGGGCTTGGGACAATAATAGGGGTTTGGAGGAAAAAGTAGGGGTTTGGGGACATAAAGAGGGTTTTTTGGGGAAAAAAGGGGGGTTTGGAATGTACCCAAAAGGTGGGAGAAGGAGATGGCAGTGTGAGAAGACAGCGGGGATGTGGAAAAGGGGGATACGTCCAGTGATCCATTGGCTCATGCCATGCCCCAAAAAGTTCTCCTCCATGCCAGCCCCTTGGCATGGGGATGCTGTGTCCCTGCCCCAGACCAACCCAGCCTCTTGTCTGCACCATTTTCCACCTTCCAAAATGCAGGATGTGCTCTTGGTTCCCCCCAAAGCCCCGCTCGGACTGCGTGGGCAAGAGGAGACAACCTGCGTGACCCCCAAACCCTGGGGGCTCTGTTGAGTTTGGTGTGACCAGCTCGACCTCATCGCAGGACACGGTCCATGGGAACATGGAGGCTGAGCACGTGTCCGAGCCCACCTGTGCACCCAAATCTGCTGGATTCCACCCCGCTAGAAGTCACATCCCAGCACCGTGGGCTCGTGTGGCTCAGTGAGCCGCTAAAGCGGAGCCGTGTCCAAAATAATCCCGTTGTGCTGCGCATCTGCTCGCTGGCATTGTCGGCAGGGACATCCCCTCCCGAGGGGTGGCCAGCTCCGGACGCGCCTTTTGGCTGCGCGTGCGGGGATCGGCCATAATCCAACCCGCCACGAAATCCTCCTCATCTGCTTCCCACCACCTGGAAAGGTAGCTCCGCCTGGAGCAGGAGGATGCTCTCCTGCTTGGCTGCCTTGCCGCTCCATCCCTTGTCACTTCACGGGAATGTTTCTGGGTTTGTTTGTTATTTTTCCCACTGTGCGGCAGCAGAAATCAGGGCAGGCGGGGAGGAGGAGGAGGCAGGGAGCTATTTCAGGGAGCTGCTGTTATCTGCTCCGCGTTAATCCCTGGCTGGTGGGGGGAAGGTTTTCCCTGAGTGCTTTCCTGGGAGGGCATATATTAAACATTGAAAAGCAAAGCGAGGAAGAAGAGGATTAGTGGGAGACAGAGGAAGCTGGCTGCTGGCTTTGCTCGGGTTATCCATCTGCTCCACTTTTATGGATGCAGCAGCGTGAGCAGTATCAGTCGGGATTTTTTTGTGTTGCGGTTTTTCCCTCCTTGCTCTCCCCACCCCTTTGTCTCTTCCATCTCAGAGAACTGAGTGCCGAGGTGCTTTTCCATCACCCTGGAAGTCCCCTTGTTCTCCTTCCTCCCGGTTGCGCCGTAGCTGAACTATTGGGATCATGGAGCTCAAGGCTGTTGTATCCACGCTGGAAAGCGGAGAGCAGGACTCAGTTCTCAAGGTCCTCCAGGTCTACAACCGAGAGGTGAGTGAGCATCAACCCCTCCTTCAACTCAGGGACTCCTGAAAAAATTATTCTTCAGATCCCAAGTAAAACCTGTCAGGGAAATAAGAGTCAGTGTGAGGACCGAGCAGGAGGAGCTTTTATGTTAAGGCAGTTTTGGAGGTGATAAAAGAGTCCAGGGAGGAGCTGCAGGTGAAATGATGTTGGGATTTGCAAGTCAAAGATGATTAGAGGTGACTGCTGGGATCTCATACGGACGTGGCTCTGAAAGCAGTAAATAATTAATATAGAATATCAAACCCCAATGGTTTGGAAGCAAAGATGGGGGCATTCCTAGCCTTAAAGTGGGAAAAGATTATCTGTGGGGTAAATCTCTGCCTGGAGAAGGGAGTCTGAGGAGAGACTTCAGCTGAGGGGCAGCACTGATCTCTGCTCTCTGTGACCAGTAACAGGATCCAAGGGAACGGCTGGAGAGGTTTAGGTTGGATGTCAGGAAAAGGTTCTTCCCCCAGAGGGTGGTGGGCACTGAACAGGCTCCCCAGGGAAAGGTCATGGCCCCAAGGCTGCCAGAGCTCCAGGAGCATTTGGACAACACTCCCAAACACAGGGTGGGATTGTTGGGGTGTCTGTGCAGGGCCAGGAGTTGGACTGAATTATCCTTGTGGGTCCCTTCCAGCTCAGGATATTCTATGATTCCGTGAGATCCTATTTGAAACAGCCTCTGGTTGTCAGGGAAATTTCCTTCGGAGGTTTCCCCTGGGAAGGGCTGGTCCTGTGGATCACTCTGACTCACTCTGCACCAGGCTGGAGTAGGTGGAAGCCAGTGAGGAAAACCTGAGGAATATTTTACAGGAGCTTGTGAGAGAGAGAGTGTGTGGAACTATTCCTAACAGTCGGATTTGGCATGGGGAGATACTGGCCAAGAAGGAGCAGGTCCCTGCCCCCTAAAGGATTGAGGATTAGCAGCACTGTCAGCAGGTGTAATGGCAGAGTCCTCGGGGTGCAACAGTGTCTGTGTGACCCCAAACCACGATATTTCCTGTTGGATTCCCCCAGCCGGGTCCTTCCCGGTGTATCAGGCATAGGGAACTCAAGCCAGAGGGTTTGCTGGCCCGTCTGGAGGAAATGGAGCAGTCAAAGAGGATTATGAAACTGCAGATAAACCTGGCATGGCCTGGCACCGCTTCTGCTGCAAGACTGATGGTTTTGTGTCCTTTTCCTGGGGATTTATTTTAATTCACTGTCATGCACGCAGTTTTTGGTTGCTGGGAATAAACTGCAGCTAAAGCAAAACCCGGGGTATGGCCAAAATGCCCCCAAATGGGATTACAGCCTGCAGAGAGGATGTGCTGAGGGAAGAACAAGCAGCCTGGCTGGCACAGCACAGCACTTGTTGTTACACTGTTGGCTCCTGGTAACGTGGTCCAACAGCCTGTGGATGGATCAGCTCCTAGAGCTCACACACAGCCTGGCTGGAGTACACCTGTCCTGCCCCCGCCCCCAGAGTGCTCCAGGCACTGTGTCCATCGCTGCTTCCAGGCTGGACAGACCAGCACTGTCCCTGGGCTCTTGGTGACTGCACACACGTAGCAGTGTTTCATGGATTTTAAGTGTTTTTGTTCTCTGAGCTGGGATGAAATGCTCCCTTGGTATAAACAAGGATTGCCTCAGTCACTGGGAAGTGCTGCTTTTCCCCAGGCACCTGTGATCTCCCGTGCTCTCTGGTTCAGCGGGAGCAGGTGTGGCCAGGAAGGAGACTGTCAGTGAAGAACAACCAAAACAGTGAGAGAAACAGAAATGTTTCTCATGAACGGAGAGCAGAGTGTTTGTTAGGAATGGAGGTGTGTGGATCAGGTCCCTTGTGTCTAAAGAACATGACTTGGATAACCACAAGGATCTATTCCCATGTACCAAGGAGACAGGAATTCTCTTGGTCAGGATAAAGAACAATAAATATCGAGGGGAGACGTGTCGGTTCAGCTCGGTGGTGTCGCTGAGCAGGGGAATTACCGGCTCTTATGGGATATTGGGATTGGGATGAATCTCCACTGTGCTCCTGCGGTATTTAAACTAAATCCATACGTCAGCTGCTCCGTGGCATCCTGCTGGCACCATGGATCCAGGGGTGATGCCCATCACAGGGGATACTGTTGGGAGAAGGTGTGTTTGCTGTTGCAGCATGTTTATGACCTGCTGCTTTCCAGCTGAATGGCTCTGCCCTGATTCCATGGAGTTTTAACCTATTCCTTGTTCTGACTGGTTTTGTCTTTCCCACAGAAATCTCAGTGCTTCACCTTTGAGGATGAGGAGCGGGAAGAGAGGAAGGTAGGCAGGCGCTCCTTGCTTTCCTTCTCTGGTCAGTGTGTAAATCTGCTGCTCCATACTCACGTCCAGCTGGGCTTGGCAGGCAGCTCCCATAGGAGAAGAAATGAGAGATTTTCATTAACTTGGTTAGGGAATGGTGTGTTGGCTCTGTTTTTTCCATCAGAAGTTGGTGTTTTTGGATAAAGGTCAGCATCCATCTGGCATTAGCAGCGGTTCCATGATCCATTCCCAGCCACGGGTGTGATCTCTGGTGCCTGTGGACAGGAATCGCGGCACTGCTGGCTCCGCGGGAGGGTGAGGGGTTCTGCTGGGAGCCAGTGGCAGGATTTGCCCGGAGATGTGTATTAGCAGATCCTTTAAGCTGGTGTAATCTGGCACTTGCAGGAAAGGAAGTTGCCTGCTCATTCCTGCCCCTGCAGCTCTTTGTGCCAGGGCAGGCCCTGGCCTGGCTGCTCTGCCATAAGAATGACTCTGTTTTCCCTGGATTATTTTCCAGCTGGCTCCATTTTGTGGTCAGTTCACTGGTGGATGGTGCCAATGGCTGTGTTAGCACAGTGAGTGCAGGCCAGGTGACCCGGGTGGAGAATGGGACCTCCTTTGGCTGTGCCAGGGCCAGCAGCTGCCACACGGAATGTTCCCAGGCACAGCCTGAAACCTGGGAGTGGATCTGACGAGATCTGACCTCTTTGCCTTGTGCTGACCTGCTGGGACAGTCACACTGGGCGTGGCTCCAGGCACAGTGTCCCACTTTCGGGGTGTGCGCTGTGAGATAGGAGTTGAACATCACCACCCGTTCCTGCTGCTCGGGTGTTCAGATGGTTCAGCCTCAGGCACACACCTCAAGATTTCTTTCCCCTGAGCCATCCCAAGGCTTTGGTTGCTGTGGCTGGATCTGAAACTCTGTCTCCCTGTGAGGAAGAAGAAGAGGAACTGCCGCACTTCCTCACTTCCCCAGGGTGTGACCGTGGGGCTCACCACAAGCCTCACGTTAAGGACTGAAGTTCAGTTTTTCTTCATTCCTTTCCTCAGTAGTTTCATTTCACCAGGAGAGGTTCAGGTTGGACATGAGGAGGAATTTCTTCACTGAAAGGGTTGTCAGGCACTGGAAAGGGCTTCCCAGGGTGGAGTCCCCATCCCTGGACATGTCCAAGGAAGAACTGGACGTGGCAGTCAGTGCTCTGAGCTGGGTGACAAGGTGGGGATTGGTCACAGCTTGAACTTCATGGTCTTGGAGGCCTTTTGCAACCTGGATGATTCTGATTAATGACTAATAATTATGATTAATGATTCCAATCTTAATGATCCTATGATTATGCCAAAGTGTAACCAATGGGGCTGTGTTAAGCCAGTTACAAACCTCATTTCTGGGTTCTTTTGCTCTTGTAATGTCACAGAAAGACCCATGCTCTTGTTTTTGAGGTCTGGTGAGCTCCCACCTCCCCTAGCTGTGTGTGGGGACTACTGGTGTGACATGAAGTGTTGTCACACGTGGTTCAGCCCGAGCTGCCCACGTCTGTGAGGCCTTACCTGTGCTCTTATGCTCCTCTGTGTTTCACCATTCCCCACGAGCTTTGCAGCTCCCGTGAATTGTGTTAGTGGGGCTCTGCCAGTCTGTACCCACGGTGGATCTGGGCCAGTAGGTCTCCAGACAGCACTGAAGTTAAAGAGATGCTGCTTATTTGAATCTCCTGAGGTCTCTTTACCTCTTTTCCCAAGGCATCACGTGCTCTTCCCGCCTCCCTGGGGTCCTGTGGCCCTTCCTTGTGCAGCAGTCAGGTCAGCCTGAACCATCCTCACCAGGGCAAAGCTACAACAGTGACCTGTTTGTGCTCTCCCTTTACACCCAGTACCCTCTGCAAGATATTTTTTCCTGGTGGTTCTTGCCCAAACTGGTCCAGGATCCAGTGCCAGAGCCAGGCACTTCCTGAGCGCTGCTGAGTGCACACCTGAGCAGGCCCAAGCGACACTCCTGTTGTCCAGGGCAGAGCATGCCAGGGGCGGAGGGAGTGCTGGGAGGTGTCAGTGTCCATGGCATTGCTTGTCTCCAACTGCACAGAAAATGGCCCAGCTGCTGATCAAGTTCCTAGAGAGGGAGCTGCAGCCCTCCTGCCAGGTCACCTGCCTGGAGAGCATCCGCATCCTGTCCCGGGACAAGTACTGCCTCGACCCTTTCACCACCAAGGAAGGCCTGAAGACCCTCTCCAGGCATGCCGGCATCGATTACTCGGAGGAGCTCATCCGGGAGGTCCCCGACTTGGACGTAATCCTGGAGTCCCTGAAATGCCTCTGCAATATTGTGTTCAGCAGTGGCAGGGCGCAGGAGCTGACGGCGGAGGCGCGGCTGGTGGTGGGGCTGGCCCGGCGCATCAAGCTCTACAACGAGCGGAGCCTTCCTCACGACATCAAGTTCTTCGACCTGCGCCTGCTGTTCCTGCTGACAGCCCTCAGGGTGGACATCCGGCAGCAGCTCGCCCAGGAGCTCCGGGGAATCAGCCTCATGACAGACACCCTGGAGCTGACCCTCGGCGTGAAATGGTTGGACCCCTATGAAGTTGCCACCGAGGAGGGGCTTCTCCCGCCTTTGCCTCGGCAGGAGACAGAGCGAGCCATGGAGATCCTCAAAGTGCTCTTCAACATCACCTTTGATTCCAGCAAGAGAGAGGTGGACGAGGTAAGCTCCTTGGGCCTGTGGCAGTCATGTATCTCCAGACTCTGGCTTTGCTGGTTTTCTCCTCCCTTGCATTTCCTCCTATCCCAGACTGGTCCTTGTGCACCCTCAGGGTGGTGGGGCACTTGAGTGTCCTTAGGCCACTGCCTCTGTCCAGTGCAGTATTAACCCTTACAGCTTTTAGAGCATTCCCAAGAGGAGAATTGAGAGCCTGCTGCCCCTGGAATGCCCTGCAGTCTGTGGTCAGGCTGTTGGAGGGAGGAATAGGCTGCAGGCTCTGGGATGGGTAGGATCCCCTTTGCTAATCAAGGCATTCCTTTCTCCATGTTGGGGCCAGGAAGATGCTGCTTTGTACCGGCACCTGGGTGCCCTCCTGCGCCACTGCCTCATGATCTCCGCCGACGGCGAGGACCGCACCGAGGAGTTCCACAGGTCTGTCTTGGGACGAGCTTCACATGGAGCTTCACCAGCTCCCCCAGGCACATCCTGCCTGACCTTGGGCCATCGGGAGGGACACTGCTGACCAGCAGCTCTTGGGTTTGGCCTGGGGTGTCCCTCACACTGCTGGAACTCAGAAACAGCCTTTTCTGCCCTTGGAATGCCATGTGGGAATGCTGTGGCCTCCTGGCCCCCAAGGTACTGTTCCGTGTCCTGTGTCACGCTGTCCCAATGGTAACATCCACCTCAGTGGGCAAGTGGCCAGAGAAGACGTATGCTGCTTTAATTAAGAAGTCCATGAGGTGGCCTTAATTAGCCTTAAGCCAGGCTGAGAAATTGGCTGTGTCATGTTGCCGGCATTATTGGTGCAGGGGTGTCAGCTTGGAGCAGGTGACACTGTCCCGTCCCCAAGAACACATAGTCAGAGAGATCCCAAACATTGCTGGCATGGACTGTCAGGATGAGGAGGAGTGACACAGGAAACCCCAGAGACAGACCTGGACCACCCAGATTGGTCCTGCTTGGCTCTGTGTCAAGATCCGTGGGTTCTTAGTTGTCACTAAAGTCTCTTTGGACTCCCAGCGTGTAGTTCAGCTGCCCAAAAAGCAGTTTAAGTTATTCCCCTTCAGTGGTGTGAGGAGCTTGGGATGCTCCAGGACAACCTGGATCATGGGGTCCTCAGACTCCTGGAAGTTAATGAGGGACCTTCATTTCTGCAGAGCTGAAGAACTTCTGTGAGCAGAGCTCCGTCGCTGTGTGTTCACTTCTCTTTTCTTCCACACATGTAGCCACACGGTCAACCTGCTGGGCAACCTGCCCCTGAAGTGTCTGGATGTGCTCCTGACTCCCAAAGTGCGTCCGGGCTCACTGGAGTACATGGGCGTCAACATGGACGCGGTCAGCATCCTCCTGGACTTCCTGGAGCGCCGCCTGGACAGGGTGAGTGGTGGGGCTGCTCCTTCCCACAGGCTCAGGGCACCTTTCCCTCAGCCTGGAAGAGCCCACTGGCAGCACCACGCTTGGTTTGGAGTTAGCCCTTTGTAGAAGGGGCAGCTCTTGGCAGAGCTGTGGTTGGTGGGACTAAACCAACATCCCTGGACTGGGAATGTGACTGCCATTGCTTTGAGGGCTGCAGGCAGTGAGGTCAGTGGAACAGTGGGTGATTAGCTGATAATTAACTGGGGGATTGACAAATCAGCAGTGATCCAGTGGGCAGCTCTGCAAGCCTGAATTTTCAAGATGACTGTGGTTTTCAGCATCGGGAGTTGTTCCAAAGGGCCTCCAAATTTTACCACTGCATGTGTTTGCTCTGGATGCCTTGCCCAAGGATTTTTGGCACTGCCTGTGCCACAGCAAGCGATGTGGGGAGGGAGGAGGAACGGAATGCCTGTGGCAGAGGCTGGGACGCTCCATGTCCGTCCATCTCCCTTATGGTCTGTGCTTATGTTCTTCAGTGTGAGCTAGACAAGCTGAGCTCAGCGTGACTGACGTGCTGCCCCTTTTGGGGATGTTTCTGCAGGGCCACAAGCTGAAGGAGAGCTTGACCCCTGTGCTGAACCTGCTGACGGAGAGTGCCCGAGTCCACCGGCAGACCAGGAAGTTCCTGAAGGCCAGGGTACGCTGTGCTCAGCCCCGAGTTCAGAGCTGCTGCTCTGAGGGGAGAGGAGACGAGCAAAGCCCTGGTTATGGCCACCCTGCAGACACCTCTGGGTTCTGACATGGGTGCTTGAGGCCTTTAGTACCCACAGTGACCTGCTGTGGCTGCTCCAGCTCCACGGCTCACCCTCACTGTGGCCCCTCAGGTGCTGCCGCCGCTGCGGGATGTGCGGAACCGGCCAGAGGTGGGGAATTCCCTGCGGAATAAGCTGGTGAGGCTCATGACCCACATCGACACCGATGTCAAGCACTGTGCTGCTGAGTTCCTCTTCGTGCTCTGCAAGGAGAGTGGTGAGTCCTGGGGGGCTTCCACAGGGAGCACCTGGGATGGGGACCCTCTGCAGGGCTTCTGTCTTCCCTGGGGACAGCCACGCTGAGTGGGGAAAAGGGGAGAGCTCCAGGAGCTCTGTGGGAAGAAGGTGGTGTCTGTCACCAGCAGTGAGTGATGAGCTGTGCTGGAGGAACCCCAGCACCCTGCACACAGGCTGGCCCACATTCAGCCCCCACCCATGGGCCTTGCTCCCTGTCAGCATCTCCGTGTCTCCATGGCCTGGAGACATGGCACATCCGTGCTGCTGGGGGCTGGCAGGGAGCACAGGGTGGTCTGTGTCCCTTCTCCTGGCAGTGTCCCGGTTTGTGAAGTACACGGGCTACGGGAATGCTGCGGGGCTGCTGGCGGCACGGGGCCTCATGGCCGGTGGCCGGGAAGAGGGGGAGTACTCGGAGGATGAAGACACGGACACAGAGGAGTACAAAGAGGCAAAGCCCAAGTAATGAACTCTGCTCCCTCTCTAGAGCTCCCCTCTTCCCACACCTTCCTCCCACTCCTACTCTATCCCTCTCCATCTGCCTCCTGCCCTCTCCCTGTCCCACTCTTCCACATATGGCAGGGCTGGAAGTACCCGTTACTCCTGTCCCTCTGCACACCTCAGTGTTGGTACACCCAGCTGGTCTCTGGTTCCTCTTTTTCCCTTTCCTCTCTTTCTTTTTCCCTTCTCTGTCTTTTCTTTTTCCCTTCTCTTTTTTTTCCCCCCTTTCCCTCTTCCTTTCCTCTGTGGTGGGTGGTATCCGGAGGGTGGGGGTTCCAGGTCCATGCCTACCTGTGTATCCCATACTCACCAGCTTCCAGTTCAGTGTCCCTGCAGGCTGGGTTTGTTGGGATTTTCTCCATCAGCTTTTGTCTCCTGCCTTGAGGAGAGGGAGGAAGTGTCACCTGCTCTTGTGCTCTTGGTTTCCTGTGGCACCGTGGCATTGGTAGGACGGGATGTTGCTCCCACTGGAGAAATGGGAGGTGTTTATAAGGATGTAGGTTGGAAGCCCCCATAGCACTGCGGTGGTACTTGGGGCTCAGGACACGAGCAGTGGTGGCAGCCAGCCCTGCTGTGCCATTCCTCTGCTCCACGAGGCCCAGAAGGATTCCAAAGAGCCCTTGTCACCTGCTTCCCCCCTCCCGATCTCTGACCTCTCTGTTCTCCATACAGCATCAACCCTGTGACGGGCCGTGTGGAGGAGAAGCTGCCCAACCCCATGGAAGGGATGACGGAGGAGCAGAAGGAGCACGAAGCCATGAAATTGGTCAACATGTTTGACAAGTTATCCAGGTACTGGGACATGGTGTGTGTCAGGGTACATCTGTCACAGACCTTCCTTTGGCTGCATTCCCAAGGCCTGAAGGGATCTAGGAAAGGGAGTATGGAGGGGATACTTGGGGAAACTCTTCCACCAGCATGGCCCCGTGATGTGCAGGGGAAGCACTGCCAGCCCCCCCAGCTTTGGCATGATGTGACACTGCCAAATTCCTTGCTGTGCCTGCGCTGTTGCCAATCACCTGCTGCTCCCCAGGTTTGTCCAGGTGCTCGGGAAGGACAGCAGCCTCTGTCCTGGGAAGGCTACTCATGGGGAAGCAGCATTTTGGGCACAGATGGGGGGGACAGATGGCAGCCAGTGCCACAAGCCCCTTTCCCTGTCGGAGTGCTTTCTCCAGTCATGTCTCATCCAGAGAAGTTCAGCTGAGTTCAGGCTCTCAAGGGTAGGAGGGAAGTAACTCCATTGTGTTGGAGGGAGGGGAACACCAGTGCTAGTTTTCCTCTGGGAATCCTGAGCCACACACAGCAGGACTCTAGAAATGAGCCTATTCCAGGGAGTAGGATTGTCCTTCCAAGCCATTGCTTTGCAATGCTGGAGGTTTTAGGGCTGGGAATATCCCCACTTCTTGGAAGGGATCCTTAGTGGTCATGGGGGTGTTCTGGGCCAATTCCAACGAGCCTCACGTTCCTGCTGCTTTCCTGGTCTGTTCCTGTGCTCTGCTGCAGCTCTGCCTTATCCTCCCCCTCTCCCCCTGGCTGCAGGGACAAGGTGATCCAGCCCATGGGCATCACTCCAAGCGGCAACCTGGCACCCATGGAAAACGCCATCCGCAACATCGCCGACGAGCGCTCGTCCTCCGACTCGGACCTGGGGCTGGACTGACCCGGCCCCCGCCCCAGCCACGGAGAGCTGGGCTCCAGCCGCTCTCCCTCCGGAACTGGTGCTGCACCCGGGGGCTGGCACTGCGCCAGGACTCTCCCTGTGGGATCCGGATCCAGCCTGGACCCCTCACAGCACACCAAACGGAACACCTGCCTCCTTCCCAGCTCCATAGCCACCTCTCCTTCCAGAGGTCTCCATGACCTGGCTCCACCTCGGTCTCTCCTGTCAGCAGCCTTGAGGATTTCACACTCCAAATTGCTTCCAGGATTTTCCAGTAGGATTTTTGGTTTTTAAATATGTGCTGTTTTGGGAAGAAAGGTCGGAGGGAGGCTCTTCCTGACACTCCATCAGGGTTCAGTGATCCGTGGAGCCTCCTGTGCGTGCGTGGCTGTGTGTGTGCCCGGCCCCACAGTGCAGGGCTGCTCCCCGGGAATGCTGTGGGAAGGGGGGGCTGCCAGAGAAGGATGTGGGCCTCCAGTGGGAGTGGGATCCGCAGGGCGTGGCGCAGGTGGCTGTATCCGTGTCCGTGCACACCTGGAGTGTGTGGGTGAGCAGAGCGGAGCCCTTTGAAGCTTCCAGCATTCCACTGGCCACAGGAGAGAGCGCGCGGGCGGCTGCTGGGAATGCTCCGATGTCTCTTCCCTGGCACTGGGCACTGTCCCTGTCATCACCCAGCTGGGTTTGGGCGTTCGCCTCTCCCCACCTGCTGCTTTTCAGATGAAAGGCCAATACCTGTGCTCTGTCCTTGGCTCCTCCTCGCCATCCCCAGGTCGCTGTGTCCCCCAGGGGCTGCTGTCGGGCCTGGTGTAGATTTGTCTTTATTTTTATTCCTGTTTTCTTTGGAAAGAAAATCTTCCCGTTTGTCTCATGTTCCTGAGTTCCCAAACTTCCGTCACGATTAGGAATGCACAAGTGACGCTAGAATAAAGCCAACCTGACACGTGGGCATGTGGCTGTGATTCCTCCACCATGGTGGTCGAGCAAGGAAATCCCTGTGGTTGACTCTGACTAGGCCGTGGCAGAGGATCCCAGGTGTTCCTGCCCGTGTGTCCTTAGGAGCTGGGGGTATTTCTGAACGTGGTCTCGAAGGTAAAGAGCTGGAAGGATGCTTTGCTTGGTTTCCCACTTTTCACTGCTGAAGCCCCTCCAGTGCTGTGTCCGTGCTATCCCTCATCACAAGGAAGATATTGAGGGGCTGGAGCATGTCCAGAGAAGGGAACGGAGCTGGGGAAGGGACTGGAGCACCAGGAGCAGCTGAGGGAGCTGGAGGGGCTCAGCCTGAAAAAAAGGAGCCTCAGGGGGGACCTTCTGGCTCTCCACAACTCCCTGACAGGAGGGGGCAGCTGGGGGCGGTCGGGCTCTGCTCCCAGGGAACAGGGGATGGGATGAGAGGAAACGGCCTCCCAGGGCAGGCTCAGGTTGGACATCAGGAAAACTTTCTTCATGGAAAGGGTGGTCAGGCATTGGAAGAGTGCCTAGGGAGGTTTAAAGCCCCCATTCCTGGAGGTGTCCAGGGAATGCCTGGATGTGACACTCAGTGCTCTGGGCTGGGTGACAAGGTGGGGATTAGGCACAGGTTGGATTTGATGGTCTTGGAGGGCTTTTCCAGCCTGGACGATCCTGTGGTTCTGTTTAGATCCTGACTGACCCCCAAGTGCCATTCCAGACTGCTGTGCTGGGGACAGCCCCGCTCTGTCACAGTGGGAGCTTTTAGGTCAACTGCATCTTTTTTTTTTTTTTTTAACTGGCACAAAAGCCCCCACAGACACAGACCCCTCATCCCTTCCCAGCTGTTGAAGCTCTCCCAAGCTTTCTGTGCAAAAGTGGGGTTTTGGTGTTTTGAATTTACTTCTGGTATTGTTGTTTTAATTTTCCAGAGTGCTTAAATCCCTGAGAGCAGCTGCCAGGCCTGGCCTGGAATGCCCTGGAGCAGAGGCTGAGCTTGGCACTGGGTGTTTTGGGAGGAGGTGTTCACAGAATCATGGAATTTTTTTTTTTGGGAAGCAGGGTACGGTTAAAAACAAGTCCCCACCATTTCCAGCGTGGATCCATCTGCCACGAGGCTCTGCATTGTGTTCTGGCAGGTTTGGGACAGAGCAGGATGTGGCTGCAGGGCTGTGACAATGTCACCGCCTGGAATGGCATCTACAGCAGGGAAAGGCACTTGTGTGAGGGGAAAAAAGGAAAAACAGGTACTAAAAAGCAGGTGAAAGTAGCAGTGGTGGGGACAGAAGGTGTGACTTTCCAGAAATCCCCTCAGGCGACATCCAGAAACAAATTATCTCTCTTTATTATTAAATAATTAACACTCCAGTGATTCAGAAATTCTCCAGCAGCTTGAGCTGGAATGGGAATGGGGGGCAGCCCCCCTGCCCCTGGCTTGTCCCCTGATTAGCAGAGATTTCACAGAAGACTAAACACAGCCTGCAGCAGCTGAGGATCATGGCCAAGGGAACAGTGGCTGGGGAGGAGCTGTGACAGGAACTGGATGCTCAGCCCAGTGGGAGCTGGAAAACTCGCTCCAGTCTGTCCTGGCCTGACCTTCATGGCATTCCAGCTCCTGCTCCGTGGAACCAGCCCCTCTGAGGGGCCCAGGGATGGATGGCTCGGGAGGAGGGAGATCCAAACAGGCAGCTGCAGACATGGAGCTCACCCCTGGATGTGCTGGCACGAGCCCCTGAGTCCTTGGACAGTTGCTGGTGACACTGATGGCCGGACATCGCCAAGTGACGTGCTGAGGGGTGACAGGAGCACCGTCCTACTTGTCCTTTGCATCCAGCTGGAAAGAGAGACCACAGCGTTTGCCAGGGAGCATCAAATATTCCAGCCCCAGCACCATCCCCAGAGCTTTCACTGAATCCCAGAATCCTGGAATGGTTTCGCTTGGAAAGGACCTTAGAGCTCATCCAGTCTCACCCCGCTGCCATGGACAGGGAAACTTTCCACTAGTTCAGGTCCAACCTAGCCTTAGTTTTCCTGCTCTATCACAGTTGCATCAGCCTAATCCATCAGGGATTCAGAGCAGCACAAGCATCGAGCCAAGGGCTGGCTGGTCCCCAAAATGTTGGTACTGAAAAATCAAAAACCTGAACAAAAGGCTAAGAATTCCTACTCATTTCTGCCCCATAATCTGATGAAAGCAAAACCAAACTGGATGTTAAAATTGGAATCTTGAAGCCATGTTTTATGCAGTTATGTATAGACAGTGAATCCCTAAAAAATACAACTGCACTTGATGTCAAATGTGGAAAAATCTTCCCAGTGGTCTAATTAGTAGTAATTAACAGCAGCACTGAGCTCTAAGTAATTAAGAACTTGTTCCCCTGCAGTTTCTCACTCCTGAAGATCCCAGAAGGTTACAGATGTGAGAACGGTGGGGGGGAAAAAAGTCTATTCAAGGATTTCTTGCTGCTAGGTGGAGCAGGAACCTCACTCCCTGTGCAGCCTCAGCAGCAGTGGTTGGGTCTCACACAGCACAACTGGAGCCTCCCTTCCCTCTCTGCTACTACTTACTGTTCCAGAGAAACCACTGGAAGTAGAAGCACAGCCGTGAAAGGACCGTATGGAGTGAGGGTGTCCAGCCCCTCACACCTGAGGGAAGCGCTGCCTGCGGAACATCCCTGTTTTGTGTTGAGGCTCTGCTGCCTCACAGCCTGGCACAGCTGATCTGGCTGGCTACTCCCAGCCCCTACAATCTGCACTTCCAGCCACAGAGCTTGTTCGAGTACAGATCACACCAGGTGACATAACTGCAAGCTTTTCAGTCCCTGAGGGGGTCGCTGCCTGAAGGAACCCCGAAACGCTTGCATTCTGCCCAAATCCTGCCCTTTTCCATATTCCTGTTTCATCTGGGACTGGCAGATCCACGTCTTCTCATCTACCACAGACACATTCAGCCCACAGTGCTCTGCTCTGGCATCTTGGCTTTGAAACAGCACCCAGGTTTGGATTGGTTTGGGGTTTTTTAGCCCTTTTGCACTTCCCTGTGCAGTGTGACCCCAGCAAGCACAAACTCCCTCACCCAGATACCTCCAGCACAGGCAACACAGAGGCTTAGGGAAGATGGAGCTCTGAGCTTCTTCCCACCTTCTCCTTCTCCTTTTGGATGAGCTTTTGCATCTCGTGGCTCCAGCCCAGCAGCTCCACCAGTGTCTCGACGCCCCCGACCACGTCCCCGAGCTGGGCCACGTCGTTGTGGCGCTGCTGCCACGCGAAGGGGCCCACGAGCTCCCGGTTGATGAGGACCCGGGGCACGGAGCTGCGCACGGCTCCGGCCAGGCTGGCAAAGGGCTCCACCTGCGGGGGGAACCGAGGGGGCACAGGGACCTTCGCCCTGCCACGGGCACCAGTTCCCGGCACACTCGGCTCGGAACCACTCAGCTGCCCCGGCTCTGAACGCGTCCCAGTGTCACCAGCTACCTGGGGGCCTTTCCCCAGGGAGCCCCAAAGCTTTCCACATGCCCACCTGGTTTCCAGAGGGTCTCTCAGAGCATCTGCACCCTATTTTTTACCCTTCACCTCAAATTTCACCTCCCTAACCCAGTTTCTCGCCTTCTCCTCTAAGCCCTCTCTCCCCCTCCAGCGTCCCCTCGCGTCCCATTTTCCATGTGCCTTTTCCCCCGAGGTTTCCTTTATTCCCAGACCTCCAGGGACGTCCCGATGACGAAGAGCAGGTCTGCCATGGGGAAGTCTGTGAGGTGCAGGAGGAAGCGCTGCGGGAGCTGCTCTCCAAAGAACACGATGTCAGGCTTGACAACTCCAGTGCAGACAGGGCAGCGAGGGATTCTGTCCCCCATGACGTCCCCCTGAAGGGAGAGACCCCAGAACTGCCTGTGACAAGAACCCTGTCCCCCCAGGAACCCAGAAGTGCCCGTCACAGGGGTTCAGAGCCACCACATGTCCTCACAACAATGCCCAACTCCAAACCTCGTCCCCTCCATAAACCTCTTGTCACCAGGGCAAAAGAACAGGCCTGGGGCCTGTCATTATTATAATTAATGCCTCCTTGCATTAATTGTGTTGATGCCCAGCTGGGCCCACTCACCCTGAAGTCCTCTCCGGGGAAGTTCCTCTGACACACCGTACAGGTGGCAGTGGCAAAGGTGCCGTGGGCTTCCACCAGCCTGTCAGGAGGGATCCCAGCCACTGGAATACAGTGTGGGGGACAGGACTGAGCCAGAGCCTCCCTCTGTGTGTTTCCCCAGTCCTGCTTCTCCCCTCAGCGCCTCCTGGTGCTGCTGGAGATGGGAAGAAGGAACTCACTTCTCTCCAGCCCGTCGATGTTCTGGGTGTAGAGGCGCAGGAGCAGCCCCTTGTCGTGCAGCATCCGGAGGAAATAGTGGGCGGAATTGGGGCGGTAGTTGCCGGGATAGAGCTCCTTGGCCAGGGTGAAGAAGGGCTTGGGGTTGACAAAGAAATAGCTCAGCTCAAAGATGGCCTCGGGATAAGGGATGTTGTACTGCTCCAAGTTGCTGTACAGGCCACTCCCGGGGGACCTGCGGGGACAGGGGCAGCTGAGAGGGGCTGCAGAAAGAATCCCAGGATCACTGAGGTTGGAAAACACCTCCAAGATCATCAAATCCAACCTGTGATCCATCTCCACCTTAACCAGAGCACTGAGTGCCATGTCCAGTCGTTCCTTGGACACCTCCAGGGATGTGAACTCCACCACCTCCCTGGGCAGCCCCTTCCAGTGTTTCACCACCCTTTCCATGAACAAGACCTCAGCCCTCCAAGGACAGAGAGGATGGAGGCATCACCTGAAGTCCGGGATGCCGCTGGGCGTGCTGATCCCGGCGCCGGCCATCACCACCACGCGCCGACATTCCTTCTTCTGGAGCAGCTCGGCCACGTCCTTCAAGGTGAGCTTCTGCTTCCCCTCATCACCTCCCCACCTGCCCAGAATGGCCCTGGCAGCTGCGCTCAGACAGAAGGGCCTGGAGTCTTGGATCCTGCTCGGCACAGGGGGAAGCACAGCACTGACAGAACTGACTCAGCTCGGGGGGAGAAAAACACCCCAAAATTCCACAGAAAGCTCTTCCATGGGCAGGATTGTGCTAGGGCCTCACTAGGAGAAAGCTTGGCTGTTAATCGACCCAAACCCTGGAGCAGACACATCCTTCTGCACTTCCTTATGTGGATCTAAAACACCAAACTGCTGGTAATTCCCATGAGAGGGTTTTTTTGGACAGGGCTGGGAATCACCAATCTCAGCATCAATTTACACTGCTCTGGGATCCAGGAGACTCTTCCATGTCCTGAGTTCAACAAGTTTCTCCCAGGGTGATGTGTCATCCTGCCCCGGTGAGCACAGACACTGTCATGTCCCTGTTCCTCTCCTTGGGCTTCGTGTGTCCATGTCCAAAGGAATCACAGCCCTGTGCCCAGCTGGGCTGGCAACAGTCACTGTCATCTGGGAACAGTCATTAGCAGTTCGGGAACAGTTATTATCAGCAGGGAACAGCTTCTCCCAGACAATTAGTGCTGCTGGAGCAGGGCATTGTGCACAGTCCAGAGCAGGCGTGGGGAGAGCTGGGAGAGCTGCTGGGGCTTGGCAAGTCCAAGGAGCTGGAAGTGTCTCCAGGCCTCGGTGTGGTCAACTCTGCCTTCCCTGGGATGTGACATTGCCTTTGCAGGGCTGTGACATTGCCTTCCCAGGGATGTGTGATGTTTCCTTCCCAGGGATGTCACCTTGCCCTCCCACGGATGTGTGGCATTGCCTTCCCAAGGATGTGTCACTGCACTGCCTTTCCCTGCTGTCACAGGGACGTGGCTCTGCCTTCCCAAGGGATGTGACCCTGCCTTACCCCGCTGTCACACGGATGCGACAGCGCCTTCCCAGGGATGTGACACTGCACTGCTGTCAGAAAGACATTGTTCTGCCCTGTCACACCGGGTTCCCGGGGAGCTGAACTCACAGTCTGGCACAACACTGAAACTTCCCTGGTAAATCCCTGCATTCTGCGAGCTCCCAGACCGGTCCTGGCTTACAGAGCGATGTCCCAGCTCCCTGGTTAGACGGGGACGGGATATTGTCCATCATGGGAGCACATCCCATGGGAGCGTCCATCCCAACACTGATTCGCATCCTCCCGTTCCCGCAGGGATGCTCCAGCCCCCAGCCGGGCATTCCCACCTACCTGCCGGCTCCGCCGCCGGCCATCCCCGTCCCGTCCCCGCCGCCCCGCGCCGTGCTCCCGCCGCCGCCATGGCGGGGCCCGCGCTGCCACAGGCTCCTCCAGGCTGCAAGAGAGCAGAGCGGTGCTGGGGACGGCCCGGGGGTCTCGGGGCTCCCCGCGCCCCCGGCGCTCACCGGCCGCCAGCAGCGCCCGCGTCCCGCACTCCATCGCCGCTACCGCAATGCCGCGAGCGCGCGCGCCCCACG
>WBMZ01009310.1:0-21326 GCA_013400975.1 Atrichornis clamosus | reverse complement strand
AAGGGAAAGGGAGCCATTCTGCATGCAGTGCCCAGCTGTGCCCCCCGCGATGTGTCCCTCCCTCAGCGGTGGCCGCCCCGGCTGCGCTGGCCATCTCCCATTTGCCCTGTTTGGCACGTCTCTGCGGTTAATGATGCTTTAGTGTCGCAACAAATGGTCTATTCAACGTTTTGCCTGTGGGGTCCAGAGTATTAATTAGACTAAATTGGTTGGGTACTAAAAAGCTGCCTGCAATTTCGAGATAAAGTGCTGTGGTTGGGAAGCGGGTGCAGGGGGCCATGCGAGCTCCTTTAATGGGTTTTATTGTGCACTCCTAAAGCGTCACAGCTGGAATATGGATGTCAGCTCTAAGTGGGAAAGCCTCCACCACTATTCACCTCCTCAAAGCCTAGGCAGTTGCTATGAAATATTCATTTACCCATGACAAATGTTCGGATATTTTTCCATTTGTTAACGAAAGCAGGTTTTGCTTTCAGGGCACAGCCCATGCCTCCTTTAGAGACCCCTTCAAAGCTCAGGGGAGAGCATCACCAGCAGCTCCCACTCCAGCCACCCTTGTCCCACCACTGCCAAAGCCAATGACACAGGAGGAGCCTGTGGGTGGGAGCTGTGGAAAGGAGTAGTGCCTAGAGCCCCCCTCGGAGAGGTGTGACTTTCCTCCTCTAGTAACACTTCATAAAATACTCTTTTAGTAACACCCCATAAAATACTCCTCCTTTTGGAGGAGTGGCTGCAGTCTGCGTTGTCATTAAATATGTTCACCTATGTATATGCTCAGTACGTTTTCACTCATGACCAGGGCGGGCAGTGACCCCTCTGCAGCTCTGCTCACCACAGGAGGTGGCTGAGGGTCCAGCCTTGGTTCCTGCTCATTTCCTCCATTTTCACCTAGAAATGAGCAGAGCAGCACGTGTTTGGGAGAGCAATTTTCTGTGGATATCTGAGCACTGGGGGATTCAACACTTGGTTAATCAGGCAGGAAAAGAGTTTGGAGTTTGAGGCCACCGGCAGCCTCCCAAGGTTCTCCTCTGAGCATGGAGCAGAAGATAGAGCATCTCCCAGCCTCACAAGGTTGTTGGGGACCTCCTGGTTGAAGACCCCACAGTGTTTTAATACCCCGTGGTCACGGAGATATGCAAAACCTCTGGAAGGAAGATACCAGCCGTGGTTTCTAAGGTGCAGCAACTCACAGATGAGAAATGCTCACTGCTCTCTAGAATAGAAGGGTCTGACCCAATTTTAAAAAATGAGTAACCACCTGTATCCATTGTCTCATTGCTACACATCAGGGAAACCCCACACCAGATGGCATTTTCCATTACCTTTCCCTGATCCCTGGCCATTGGTCCCTGTGTCCTGGACATCCACTGGTCCGTGCTGTAGTGTCCCATCGTTCTCCTCTCGCTTTTCTTTGGGAAACACAAAGCACAAGACATGGGCTGATGGAGCAATTAGTGATGACAATCAGGTTTTAATGGCTGCAGATTGCCAGATTTTCAGAGCAGATTTAGAATTGCTCATTTCTTTAGTTATGAGCTTTTCATTGCATCCCTCAAATGTGTCCCAGACTCTGAATTACTCCAAGTCATCGTTACAGCTACCATAGGTCAGGAATTTTGACTAACACACATAGCATGTCCCGTTATTCATCAGGCTATAGATAAAACAGAACTTTTCTCTCCCAACACTCGCAGACAGGTTGCCCCGTACGGTACCTTGGCATCGCTTCTCTCCAGCGAAATCCCCAGGTTTGATGTCCTCTGCCAATGAATTTCTATTTTCCTCCAGATTTTCCTTTGCAGGTGAAGCGTCAGGGCTCATTTCCGCGTTTGCATAGACGACTGTCCCACCAGGATTTGCTCTTTTCTCGATCCCACCGATGACCTGGAGTGGGCCGTCCTGGGGGGGAACGCTCCCGTTGCACGCCGGCATCGTGGGTGCTGCGGGGACTTCCTCGGTCATGCTGAGGGCCGTGCCGTGCCCCCCGACTGGGGCCGTGCTCCTCCGGGCCCCGCTGCTGCCCCGGGGTGGGGAGCTGCTCCTCAGCCCTTCGCCCCGGGGGTCTGGTCCCCTGCGCGAGTGCCCCTGGCGCGTCTCCTCTGCCCAGCCCGCGGCCGCACCATCCGCTGTGCCCAGGGCTTGCCAGCCCAATCAGCACCTCCCTTGTCGCTGAGGCTCTGCCCGTTGCATAATTAAATGCACCATTATAATTTACATAAACAAACAATCTGAGCAAGGAAGCTTTTGTGCTGGCCCGGAGAGCGGGGCTGCGGGCATGTCAGCCCTGCGGTAATAAGCAGGAGTTTGTGCTCCGGGCACAATGGCCCTTTGTGTCCCCGCTGCTCACAGGGACAGCCATTGTTCTGACCCCTAATCCCCGGAGGGTGACCACCTTCCCCAGCGCCTGCCACCTAACCCGCTTAACATTCCCCACCGGGTTTGTGCGGACGANACGAACCTCGCCATGGATGGACCTCGCCGTGGATGGACCTTGCTGTGGATGGACCTTGCCATGGATGGACCTCGCCATGGATGGACCTCACCATGGATGGACCTCACCGTGGATGCACCTCACCATGGATGGACCTCACCATGGATGCACCTCACCATGGATGGACCTCGCCGTGGATGGACCTCACCATGGATGGACCTCGCCGTGGATGGGCCTCACCATGGATGGACTTCGCCGTGGATGGGCCTTGCCATAGATGGACCTTGCTGTGGATGGACCTTGCTGTGGATGCACCTCACCATGGATGGATCTCGCCATGGATGGACCTTGCCGTGGATTGACCTTGCTGCGGATGGACCTCGCAGTGCCACTGGCACACAATGGACACATTTCGTCCTGAGGGAGCAGCCCGGCCGGTCAGACGGGCACAAGCCCCACACACGGCGCGGTGCCACGCTCTCCACCCGTGCCCAGCCACACGCTGTGGGCAGGCAGCACTGCCCAGAGAAGCTGTGGCTGCCCCATCCCTGGAAGTGTCCAAGGCCAGTGTGGACAGGGAGCAACCTGGGATAGTGGAAGGTGTCCCTGCCCATGGTACAGTGTGGGATGGGATGAGCTTTAAGGTCTCTTCCAAGGCAAGACATTCCATGATTCTATCAGTAACTATCAGCTGGACGTAAGGCTGGCAGGAGCAAGAGGAAAGCATTTTGCTGAGGGAAGCAGGAGGATCACCCGAGCAGCACCAGGGCATTTCTGACCGCAGCTGAACTCCTCTCAACCAAAGCCAGGTTTACATAAGAGTGTAATCTCCCACTGTGAAAGGCATTCTGTGTTTGTACAGTACAACATTTCTGGTATCTTTGGGCTTTGGGGTTTGGAAATCCTCTTGTCAAGTTCAGCTCCTGATTAGAAATGGACCCAAAGCCTTTCCACTGGTTTTATTCATTTCTGGGTTTATGTCTCTAAATCAACAACTTTTCATTATTGTTTTAAAATGAGTTTGGTGTAATTGATTTATAAAATCCATCCTTTACTGGAATACTTTATCCAAGAAAAATGAACTATGAGGTTTGACAGCATGCAGCAGTTGGTGCTCTCAGGAGGAGAGGCAGAGTAGTCAGCAAGGTCTGGTGGCTGGAAAGAACTTTACTTTTCATTCTGTCAGCAAGATAAACACCTTATGTGTATGAAAAAACATACCTTGGGATTCCTCTTCTATAGAACACCTCAGGATTTTAACTCTTCCTCCAGGGAGGAATGAGAGGAAAGGTGGAGAGCCAGGTGTCCCCACAGCAGAGCTGTCACCCCAATGCTCCACTGGCCAAGCTGGCATCAGCAGGGAGCTGCAGGAGGGGCAGCAGGATTCCTCTGAAAACCAGGAATACCTGCCAGAGTGATGCCGCAAGGTCATACTGGTTACAGGCCATGGGCATGCACAGAACAGTCCAAGTTTTGACTGTGTCAAAGCACACAGCTGCTGCTTTTGTCCTGGGAAGCACAGTGCAAGGAGCCGATGGGATCGCTGCTGACGGGATGTCTGGGGAGGGGAGGGGAGGGCAGCCCTGCTGTGTGAAGGCATTTCTCAGGCAGGTTGTCCTCCCCAGACTGTCCCCAGGAGCTGAGGGGCCACCTGTCATCCCCAGGCCATCCAAGGCACTGAGAGTGTGCAGCTGCTGGGATGCCACAGCATCCCTGTGAGAACGGAGAAGGAAAAAGCATCTGCGGGTTCTTCCCACCTCAGGCAGCTCCTTGTAAACAGCTCAGGCAGAGCCGCCTCTCAAGGACAGGGAAACATTCCTTTTGCACAAACCCGAGGGGCTGGATTTCTGCCTTTTTAAGCTTTTAAAAATGAAAAAGCTTTATTCTTGTCTATGTGGTGTGGCACAGCCACAGTTCGATGTGACACCACTAACAGCAGCCGGTCTGTGCCGGGAGCACAGCGACGCATTCCTGGCTGTGTCTGTGGGTAAGGGGAGACTCCCCTTTGCCTGGCAGCGCTGTCAGGGCAACCTCAGCCGCCTGCGATAACCACGGGTGTGATCTCCTGCTCAGAGCTGCGAGAGCTGTGCGTGAGCAGCTGCTGCCACACGGGAACACGGCCCCGGCAGCCGCGGGGGAACCGGCGGGGCAGAACAGCAGCCGGGAGGCAGCACCGTGGAGCAGGACGGCACTCGGGAGGCAGGACCTGGTGGGAGAGTCTGGGCACTGGGCAAGGCCCAGCTGAGCACTTAAGCCCCCTTGGGAGGCCAGGCTCTGTAGCATTCAGCAAGTTTAATTAAAATGCTCAGTTTAAAATCAAATTGCATTCATCAGAGCAGCTGCACTTTCCTCTGCAGTAAACTTGTGTTGCCCCCTCAACCCCCCGGGGATAAGAGGAGAAAAGGTTCTTTTGGCTGTTGGGAACTCACCAATCCCTCCAACACCCTCGTGATCAGTGAGAACACCTCTGCTACTGGAGGTCCAGAGCAGCTGGAGCCCCAGCCCCAACCCCTGGTGTCACCATCCCATGCTGCCTCTACCCACACTCCTCCTGCCCCACTCCCAGGAGGAAGAGCACGATCCTCCCGAAGTCCTCTCAGCAAGGAGAAATGCCATTTTAAAGAGCTGTTACAGTTGCTTTGCTTTCTGAGCACTTGTTGGCCTATGAATTCCTCCCTCCCCCGCAGGCTGGGGCCCCGCAGAGCTCGATGCTTGTCACCCACATCCTGTTTGTGATGGTGTCATGTTGTCACCTCGTAGCACAAAGTGTGCTCTCACCACTGCTGGGAGGGCATCACTTGTTTGGTCTTTTTTAAGCTTGTTGGGTGTTGAGGCTCCTGCAGCCTTTCCACACTCCCAGTTAAGTGCCTGCCTCCCAGGGTGTGGCAAATTAACCCCCCATTCCAAAGGAATCACAGCTTTGGACTGTAAAGCTGCAATAATTTAAGGTCTCTTTTCCAGTGCTGGAGCTGTCCATTCCCTTTGGACACTACAACAACCCTGACCAGAAGTTCTGGGTCTTTTCCCCTCTGTTGCTTTTGCACATCCCTGCATCTGCCTTTAACTCAATATTTTGGCCACATAGAACCAATCTCTGATTTTTTTCTCCTTTCAACTGGTGCTACTGGCAAGGAAAAGGAGACAGCAAATCACGGGCAAAAAACTTGTGTCTAGTGATAAGCTCCAGAGCCCAGAGCAGCACCTGAAATGTCCCAGCCTGGACTGCGGATGGGCTTTGACTCCATGTGGGTGTTGGAGCAGAACCTCTCTCCAGGCCCAGGGCTGGAGCTGGACCCACAGCAGAGGGGCTCCTGGGCTGAACTGCAGGCCCTCGGTCCAGCAGCAAGAACAGGACTTCACCCCCTATGTACAGACCACATGAGCTGCTCTCCTGATTGTCCTTCAGCTCCCCTGACTTCCCTCCAGGTCCCCTGAGTGCCCTCCAGCTTTCCTGGAGACCTGCTGTATTTCCAGCTACTTAATCCTTTCCACAGAAGTGACAGAGGCCAATGCTGACTCTTGTGTCTTAGCAACGTTCATGAATTAGAGAAGTTTTGGGAACAGACTGTTTTTGCTTGGAGCTTGGAACACTGGGGGAGAGGACCCCCAGCACAGCACTCCAGGGGAGTCCCTGAATGCCACCAACCTGCCACTGCAGCCAGTGCAGAGCAATCCTGCTCATCCCTGCAGGAACACTCTTCCTTTTTTTTCTCTTGCCTTAGAGAGATCAAATCTGCCAGACATCCAGAGCTGCTTGTGGCCTGCCACAGACACCACTGTCTTCCCCTGCACTGGTCTGCAGAAGAGTCTGAGGGCATGTGCACACTCAGGAGGGTCCTTCCCACCCCAAACCCCCTGGAATAAAACAGCTTGGAAAGACATGGAATATCAGCAGTTGGCAGAGACTGCAGCTGGTCAGACCAAACCAGCATCGCCTTATCACAGGGTTTGTGCAACGGCTGCCAGGACAGGCAAAACCTGTCATCCTAGAACATCCCAGCCCAGAATGTCTCTGCCAGATGCTCCAGCCTCCATCCTCTTCCCAATGGACTCTGTAACTGGTTATAGTAGAAGCGCTGATTTTATTAAACACCTTTGGAAGACACTGACTCCAGAAACAGGAAATAAATAGCTATCAATTTCGCATTCAATTAAAAACTGTTTTTAACACTAAAGTTCGCTGAGGAAGTTCTGCAAAGGTTCTTCACATTTTGGAGTCACTCATTTTTCATGCTAATGAAGCAGTCCGCAGCATGTTCTGATTAAAAATGAAAATAATTAAAACCCCAGAGCTGTGTAAATCTCATCAGTGCCGTTGTCTGGGGAGTGCCCCGCCGTGCCACCGGCTGCACCCGCGGTGTGCCCCGGTGAGCGGCCCCAGTGCCACGTGCAGAGCCCGGACACAGAGGGTGACACGTGTGGCGTCAGACCCGACTTTCTTCCTCTTCCACTGCCCGGTGAAACCCTGGAATGAATTTCAAAAGGTGCTTGCGGACACTGGCTCTCCTGCTCTTCCGTGGGAGGGTCCCAAAGCTGCTGGAGTAGCTGCTGCTCTCCCAGAGCGGGGACACGGACCCGCTGCTGGCCAGGCTGATGCTGCGGTTCCTGCGCAGGGAGCACCTCCCGGCAGCGCCGTCCCCGTCCCTGGGGAAGACACAATCATCATCCATGCTGGACTGGCGGCTCAGGCTCTCTGCAGCCGAGTCCTCGAAGGCGCTGCCCTGGTAGAAGCTGTCGTCGCTGCCCACTGTCATCGAGCTCAGCCGGCTGCGGGAGCTGCTCTCGCTGGAGAGACGGGGCTTGGTTGGGAAGAAGGATCCCGGTGAACTGCAGCCAGCACACGAGCTGGGCTCTTCCGGCTCCAGCACAGCCAGCAGAGTGTTGTCATTGACCTCCCCTGAAAGCAGGAGCCAGAGAGGAGCGTTAGTCAGCGGCTGCTCCCCGCCGGGAGCAGGACGTCTGTGCCGTGGCAGCACAGGGAAGCGTCCTGCCCAGCCTCTTGGCACAGGGAGCAGCCCTTTTCCACGCGGGAAAGCTGTTTCTGGCTGTGGGGTGCTCCCTGCACCCTGTCCCTGGGCAGTCCATAAAAAACCCAACCAAGCCTGTGCCTTGATAAATTCAAAATAAGAATGAAAAAACTTTTACCACCCACATAAACTCATATCCTAGGACTGATGCAGAGAGCCCTGGGTGTGCATTGGTCAAGCAGCATCCAAGCTCATTACTCTCGGGACAAAAGCGTTCCCAGGGCCAGCCCCTTGCGTTCATTAGGAGGGGAAAAGGAAGCCAATGACAGATTGCAGAAGTGCAGCTTCGGGGCCGGCAGCAGGGCCGGGCAGCTGCGGTCCCCGCACGTACCGTGCAGCAAGCGCCGCTCCCGGGCCAGCAGCGCCCGCAGCTCCCCCCACCGCTGGTGCAGCGCTTGCTGTGGAGGAGAAGGAAGAGGCTCTGTCACTTCGCGGAAGCACAAAGCACTTCTAAAGAAAACGGAGCCTCTAAAAAGTGCAGGTCACCTACAGTAAACACTTGTGTGTCCCGCTTTTACTGAAGCAGTTTTCCCGGAGTTTAGCAAATTTCTTCGGGAAAACACGAGTCTGCTCACGCCCGGGGGTGCTCCGGCCAAAGCACTGGCCACATCTGATTTGGAAAGGAGCAGCCTGGAACCTGGGGAGCATGCAGCCTGGAGAGCATGCATCCCACCTTCAGTCAGTCGTGGCAATGCCAGTGCTCCTCTGCAGCCCTCCCCAGCTCCAGAGCCCCCGCCGGGAACAGACACCCCACTCCTTCCTGTTCCCTGTGTTCTGCAGCCCTCCCCAGCTCCAGGCCACACACCAGGAACAGGCACCCCACTCCTCCTCCCTGGGTCTCACAGCGTGGCATGGGAATGGCACAGTCAACCATCCCTGCCCTGTGCTGGGAGCACACGCCCAGAGCATCCTTACAGCCTCCCAGTGCCACCAGCCATCCAACACCCAGCAATGCTTCTCCTTCCCTGTGTTGCAAGTCAGCTCTCGGGGTAAGAGAAACCACTGCAGAGTTGATTAAAGACACCAAACAGGAGAGGCAGTGCCTGGGGACTGTCACAGAAGGCATCTCCACACCAATCCAATGAACCCTGTGCAGCTGGACATTCCTACACCCAAACTGACCAGCCTAAGCTCACTTGGGCAGTCCCGAGATTTCAGGCACATTTCTTCTCTATTCCCCATTAAAAAAAAAAAATATCAGGCACCAGGGCTGGGGCAGCTGGAGGTGCTGTCAGCAGGGAACCCATGGGTATCAGCCCTTGCCAAGACCCCCAGTCCCATGGACACCCCCTGCCCCCATTAGCAGTGAGCTCACTGAAACCCTCTACATTTGACAATGGAATAACTAATTAATCATATTACCTTGAGTACCTGCAGCTTGGTCTCCAGCTCCATTTTCCTCAGGAACAAGGCCCCATTGACAGTCTCTAACCTGTGGGGAATGGTGATGCTGACCCCAAAGCACAGAGGCTCTGCCCAGCCCAGCCCTGGGGGTTTCTGCCTCCGAGACAGTGCAGGGATGTGGGGTAGCATGAGGAGCTCTGCTACCTGCAGTGAAAGGGGATATTAAGCCAAACCCCATCTGAAGGAGGGACACTCACCTCAGATAGTTCCCTGAAGACTTTATCAAGTCCACTATTTGCTTGTGGCCAAAGCCCTCGGTGTTCACACCGTTGATGCTGGCGAGGATGTCGCCTGTCGGAGACACAGAGGCCAAAGTGAGCGTCCACAGCCCGCACACCCCCCACCTGCCCCACGGAACAGCAACAGGGAGAAAGGAGGATAAGGCCTCCCACAGCAGGAGAACCATGGATAGTTACCAATCTGAAGGCCAGAGAGATGGGCAGGGCTTTCCTCTTGAATTCTACAGACACAAGTGCACACCTCCGGGGAGAAACTGTTTTGGTGTGGAAACCTAATAGTCTGTTAACACCAAAGGGACAGAGTTACCAATACTGGAGCCATGAAAGCCATTTAAAATTCAATACTTTTTCAATGAGCAGGGTACATGACATACAAATGAGAACCCCAAAATGCTATAACCCAACAATTAAAAATGCATTCGTACAGCAGAGAACAGCAGACACCTGACAGGTGCCTGCACACTGTGTCTGGAAAAAAAAGACTAGTCTTAAAGCAAGTTGGTTATTCAGTATTAAAAACTCAGTAACTTCAACCAAGAATACGTCAGCATGGATGGGAATGGCTTTCTGGAAGGATCTCTCATGGTCCCAAGGGAACATGGCAGGATGGGACTGGGGCTTTGCAAGGGATTGACTCCTACTCATTGGGAATACCGTGTGGAGTCAGCTGCTGCTACCAGAGAGCTCAGTTTGCAATGGGAACCAAAAAGACAGAAGATTTGAACCTACTTTTGCTCTTCTGGCCTCTGAAACTCATCATCCACACACATCCCCACACTCCTCACAAGTGCTTTTTATTCTTGGCTTACACGTTTAACTATAGATTAGGTAACTCTAGGTATAAATCCCTCGTGTGGTTATTGGTGCTGACATGAACTTAGAAAAATGCAAAAGCAGGCACCACAGCCTGTCCAGATCCTGCGACAGCAGGAAACGTCTTCTGGTGCCACGCAGCCACCACGTCTGCCTTCACACTGAGCACTGAGGCTGAGCTTCCTGGAGACCTGCCACTGCCACACCTAACCCAGAGAGAAGAGCTCACACTGGATTCCCAAATTTCTCAGTCAATGTGGAACAAAGGGACGCTGGCATGGTGAGTTCAGGGTTCATGTGGCCAAATCCCCCCAGCACAGATTCCAGCCCTTGGACCAGCAGTAAAACTCCTGGTTAAACTAAGAGTGACAAGTGAAACGTGACATCCCTGCAGATGGAGACCTAAAGTTTCACATCATCTTATTCTGCTTTGCCTAAATTTATCTCATAGTAATGAAACTGCAGCTTCTAAACATCCTCAGTATCCGGCAGATGCTGCCTTGCTGCAACCGGGACTTTCTATGAAGTGCTCGCGCTGAATGTACGTTTGGGAAGAAAATGTGCCAAGAACAATTATTTTTAATCAGAATGTCACATATAATGAAAATATGCCCTGACAATTTACAAAAAAGCCCAATAATTGACTCAATTATCCTCCCTTCTGAAAGCTCTCCTCTGTTCACGAGCTGGGCGCTGACCCTCTCATTAGTCACAGACCCAAACAGGGCAAAGTTAAGCTTTTCCTAATACACTAATTTCACTGAAAATACTGTTTTCCCTTTGTGTGCAGAGAGAGGAGAGCACTTTGAAAGCGCCTTGCCGCTGGCAGGCAGATCCCTCTGCTCCCAAACTACATCCCTTTATTCCTGGGATCATTTTTTAGCTATAGCCAGGATTTTAGCAGACCTGCTGATTAGGAATTACCTTTCTCACAAAACCCCACAAACATAAAACCTCCCACTAGCACTACTCCTGGTAACATTCTGGTTTTCCTACTTGATGATTTACTGACTTCTACACCAAACAGAATCTCTTCCTATATGATTTCATCCCCACCAAAACAGTCATGCTTAGCAGCTATTTATTAAAAAATATACCAATATTGTACATCTTTTTCAAAAGTACATACCTCTCTATGTATATTGAAGGAGGTAGCAAAGAGCCAGTATAAAGTACTTTTTGAAGAGAGCTTTTTGATCTTTCTCATTCTATATGAAAATTGTCCCAAAAATATTAATGTATGGAGGTAAGAAGGCACTGCCATTGCCTCTTATTTGGATTTGGATGGGATTTCTCCTACATTCAACACTCGGACTTGAGAGAAGGCCAGAAATTCTCATCTGTGATCTTTGCTATGAAAAAAATCCTTGGAAAAACATCCCAGTCCTGTATGAGTGCTGTAGGTTCTTCAAATTTCACGGGATCTGACAGATGCTTTCCTCTGCTCTGGGCTGCCTTCACCTGATTTTGAGGCTGTGACACTTTAGGCTCTGCACCACATTTTGTTTCTAATGAATCAACTTGTCACTTAAGTCTTACCTGGATTTCAAACCCAAACGTCTCTTTATCTTCTTTCAATATAGCAACGAGGTGTCTGCATGAGGAATGCACAGAATTCCGTGTGAGCACGGGGTGCCGCGCTTTGTGCGCCTGCATTTCCACCCAGAACCGCCGTGTCCCCACCTCCGCCCCTCCCTGTGCCTGCGGGTGTCACCACGCCGTCCCTCCCATGGTGGTTGGTGCTGCCTCTTCCCTTGCTCAAACTAAAGCTCACAACTGCACCTGCACGTCCCACGTGCTGGGTACCTCCCTCTGCCTCGCACCCCGATCCCTCACGGGCTGGGAAAATTCCCAGGACACATGTTCCATGCAGAATTAGCCAGTAACAGTGACTCTAGGATCATAGAATCATACCTTTGTGGCTTGGAGGAGTCACCTGAGGAGCTGGATCTGGCTAAGGCGAGCTGTGACCAGGAACAGGAGAGGAAAGGGGTCAGTGGGTTCGTGGTTCTTTAAGGTGCATGGCTAAAATTAGCAGTTTAGAGAAAAACTAAAAACAGCTGGTGCCTTTCCACCAGCACCTTGCACCGATATAGCCTCTGCCTCAGTCAGAGAGAGCTTGTACTTTCCAACCAGGAGGAAGAGAACCTGGAGGTCAAGTCCTCCTGTCAGATGCTGGCGGCGAGCTCAGAGCACAAATCACATCTCTGTTGTGCCAAGAGCTCATCTTGCTTTGTGCCTTTCCTCTAGAAGTCTGTGGGCATTTATAAACTGAGCACCTGCCAGGAGAGGCACAGAGCACCCACAGTGCAGGGGAGAGCAGGCAGTGAGCTCTGCAGTGTCTCGTGGCTGCTGCACAGCATTTCCCAGCCAGGCACGGGCAGCCGGGATCCCTGCTTCGGGCTAGGGACACCTGTGCCTGGAGAGGTCTCTGGGAAAAGCCAGGATGAGTGTTAAACATGGATTGTTCCCATAAAAGTGAACCATGAATAAGGAATTACATTATCAGTGAAATGTTTGCAGTCGATACAGCTGATGTCTCGGGCTGCAGCAGGATAAAATGGTGCCACAGGGTGACCTCCTACAAAAACAGCGGCTCCAAGGACGTGCCTTTACTTGTTGAGGGCCAAGGGAAGGAGAGAGAGAGGCTACGTGTGTAATAATCCACCCGGGAGAAGGTGAGAGGGCTGACGGCAGGGGCGCTCCTGGGCAGCGGACCCCCGAGCTGGGGACGGTCCCTGCAGCGTGTCCTCGGCCCTGATGTAACTCAGCTTCACCAGCCACAGCACAGCACAGCACAGCACAGCACAGCACAGCACAGCCATCACCCTCAGCCTCCCGTGCCTGCAGCCACCGCCGCACCCAGCGCAGCTCCGCACGCCGCGGGCTCCACCACAGCCCCGGGGCTGGTGCCACCCGGCAGCAGCGCTCCCAGCCCGGGCCCGGCCCTGGCTTTCCCTCAGCTCCTCACACATGTACCGAGACAAGACCAAGAGCATTTCTGTGGCTGAACAAAGCAAAGCCTTAAGCGCACAGCTACCGCGCGTGACTTTTCTGATTATACTTTCAGACCACCAAGTGTCACAAGCACCTTCTATTCAGGGTTCTTCGTGTCAGACAAATAGTCCAGAGATGGAACTGCTCGGCTGACGATCTACACCCACAGCAAGACAGTTCTGTGGGAATCCCGTGGCAAGCAGCAGCATTGTGCTGCTCTGTGCTGTTCTGGGGGGAAAACCCAGCGACAGAGACAGCCCCAGCAGCCCCAACAGTTGTACAGAAACAGTCCCAAACCCAGATGAAAACAGTGCATGCTGGGCGCTTTCTGTCAGCGTTGCAGGCAGAGGTCTCTCGACTGAGATAAATGCACATTTAAAAGAGCACCCTCACGGCATAAGCCCCCCTGGCTCTCAGCACGGATGGAAACGGAAAGGAGCTCAGCCGGGGCCGGATTTCAGCTGCCACCGCCCTTCACACCCCAAGCCCCGCAGGCAGGACGCCCATCACTCGCTCCTTGCAGAGCTTCCCAGTGCTGCAAAGACCCCCCTGCTATCCCCAAAACCAGCCCAGCTAACGGCACCTGGCTGTCGTCCTTCCAGAGCCCCAGACCTGACGCCGCGGAGAGCCCGCACATCCCTGTGGAACCCGGGGCACCGGCGGGCGGTGAGCGGCTCCCCGGGCAGCCTCCCCCGCCCAGCCCGTACCTTGCGCCCGCGGGGCAGCGTTCCCACCGTGCTGGCCAAGTGCTGCATCCTCCTGCCGTCCATGGGCAGCTCCCCGTCGGCGGGGCCGGGGCCCGCGGGGCTGGCGGTGAGGCTGTGCTGCAGGAGCCGCCGCAGGGCCATGGCGAGGGGCTCAGGGCGAGCGCTGTGCCATGGCCCGGGGGCTGCCACGCTCCCGCCGCCACCCGCAAGTGCGAGAGCGGAAAGGCCCCCACGTGACCTGTGGTTTAGGTGAATGTTACACAAATCCCTCCTCGCAGAGCCCCGGGCTCTCGGTGTGCCTGGTGCTCACAGGGGAGTTAAGAATCAGGCTTGGCAGTTATAGAAATCTGCTTAATTTTTCCATTCCTGCACACAACAATTCTCACCAGCAGCTGCTGCTCTTGCCAGGATTTGTCTTTACGGCCCTACCTGCCTCAGGCACTCACCTGAAGTCAACCTGCTCGTACTCTGACTTGCTCGGCATCCCTGGCATCCCTCAACTCACCTTTTGGCATAGACAGGAAAATGACTCTGCCTTTGGCTAATGGTGTCAGTGCAGGACTTCCAGCTGCAGAGAGGGAAACGAGCTGAAAATCCAGAGCAGAAGCTGAAAGTGTGGCCCAGCGAGGGCAGGACAATGTCCCCAGCGCAGCACTTCGGTCTCGGTGGGGACCAAGGACTTCCCTGGCACAGCAGGACTGGGAATGATACACAGCAAAGTCAGTGCAGGGTCTGCAGCACAGGGCACGAGGGGTGCCACGGCAGAGCTGGGACACGCATGAGGCCAGGGAGAGCCCTGGCCAGATGTCATCCCTGCACCTTTCCTGGATGGCCAGGGCCTGAGGAAGATGAGGGGACCACAGGTGGGTGAACAAGAGGGCCTGGACAGGGGCACACAGTGAATCCACCTGGCCAGACAGGTGAGGGGATTGTGGCCCCCAGGTTCCCTGCAGACCCTCCCAGGGCATTGACGTGACACACCAGCAGCCAGGGAGCCACCAGGGCAGCCAAACCATTGGTCCACCCTGGAGCAGAACAAGCCCAACCAGAGTCCGGCCCTGGTCTGCACCAGCCAGAGCACAGACTGACTGTTCAGTTGTTGTCCTAAAATCAAGATTTATGGGGGGTTCCTCTCTTGAAAAGGATTTTGTCCCAGCAGCAAACATGCTTAGAAGGATTTATGAGTCTGAGAATTTCTGTCTGTGTTCTTTTTCTCTCCGGTTATTACCTGACCTGTTGTTATTTCAGTAACCTTCAGATTTCCTGCTCCTGGATGTAATGGAGAAGCATGGGAAGCAGCTCCAGGCCTGGGTGGAACACTGCCTGTCCCCACTGCCCCTCAGTCGCAGGTCAGCAGTGCAGGAGGACGGGCGAGCAGCAGGCAAGCCCCGGGCAGAGCAGCTTGCCAGCCCTGGCAGCCACCCAGCCAAGCCCTAAACACCCACAGAGCAGGGGCCAGCCCCAGCACACAGCCCTGCAGCCGTGGCCAGAGCCCTGTGTCCCAGCTGCTGACACTCTGCTGGCTGTCAGTGACCTGCAGCAGCTGCTGCCACAGGCTGCACATCCCGACAGGCTCATCTGAAACACACTGTGACAGCTTTTGCTGAGACCACTGGACAAATACCAGAGACAGTAACTGCACAAAGCAGCCAGAGTTGGTCACAATTAACCCTGGCTGGGATGTGAACCTGCACTGGGAAAAGCAGAGCCACTGCTATAAAAATGGAGAATTAATAAAAACATACAAGTTACAGTCATTTTTCTGAGTAGAGACATTTTATGCACCTTTGCAAAGCATTGCCACACACATCTGGAACTGCCGGCTCCGGGAGGAAAGGCTGGCAGGGGCACAGGCATGGGAAGGAGGCAGCCAGGACTGTGGTGTGAGGGTGTTGGGTTCTGTCTCTCAGACGTGTGGAAGTTCAGTGCTGTCACCGCAGATCAACGCAGAGCTGCTCCAACACCTTTTGTAAGGACCCAGCCTCTGCCAGCTGCAGTGGAGGAGGTGCAGGGTGGGTGTCCATGGAGGAGGCACAGGAATGAGTGTCCATGGAGAAGGTGCCTGACATTTGCTGGCATGGAGGAGCTCTTAGTGCCAGGAAAATCTTGGCATGGAGGCTCCCCCCACTCCAGAGGATCCACTGGTTGCCCTGCATGGCTGAAGTGTCAGTACATCCCCATCCTAAAAGTTCACCCCTCAAAATCCCAGCATCTTGCAACAGAGAAGCAGCCTGTCAGAAAATATCTGGCCCACACACCTGGAGGAGGGTTGGTGGCAGATCTGTGACAAGTCCCTGCAGTCCCTGTGCCTCTTCTGGCAGGCAGACAGGGACAGGGAAGTGTTGCACACCACAGCAGCACCACAACAACGGGTTTAGATGTCTGTCCTTCACCTCCGAGTTCCTTGGGGGAACTCCTCTGGGTTAAGGGTCAGAAAAAAAAGATGTTTAAAAAGCACCAGGGGAGGGGAAACCTCTCTCCTTTTTCCTGAGAAAAGTAGCTGTGCCCCTGCGTGTTATCTGCTGACTTGCCAAAGCACACCGAGCAACGCGGGGAGTGGGTGACTCAAAGCCTCTTCCCCTTTTCCTGCCCACGGTCACCCTGACGAGTGCTTGAAAACAAAGTGCATTTCGGTTCCTCCGGCAGCCCTCTCTGACGGTTCTGAAACTCAGTGACTCATCTGCAAACAAGCTGAGGTCAGAAACAAATGACACCTCCCAGCAGAGCACAAAGCAGGATCTTGGGACAGCAGCCTCGTGCGCGCTCCGCTGCCCTGCGCTCCGCACCACTCACGCACCCCACACCAGTCACGCACCCCACAGCCCCGACAAGCACCCCACACTCCCGACAGACACCCCACCACCCCACCAGACACCCCCTACGTCCGCACGCCCCTATCCCTCCCAGCCTGCCCGCCCCTCCCCGGCCGGGCTCAGAGCTGCTCGGAGCAGAGCCAGGGGCAGAGGGGAGCCCGAGTCAGGCCCTGTAGCCTCGGCGTGGCTCTCACGTGTCCGAGGAGTTCACAAGGATGCCGTGCCCCAGCCTCGTCCCTGGAACGGTGCTGGCTGTGTGTCAGGACTGGAGTGATGGAACACCTTCCACTAGACCAGGTTGCTCCAAGCCCTGTCCAACCTGGCCCTGAGCGCTTCCAGGGATGGAACACCCATCCCCCCGCGGCTGCAATGCCTGCAGGGTTTCTGCCCACAATCACCTAACCCGGACAGAAGGAAGGAGCAAGGAGTCATCCTCTGTGGGACACAAGCCCTCAGGGACTCGGGAGCTGGCTCCTCTCCTTTGCTATCAACTGTGCACCAATGGCTCCTGGGGAGTTGGATCACTCAGTAACAAGGAATTGAAGAATTAGCCCTTTCTCTTTCAGACCCAAACCCTCCTCCGAGCGGTTTCTCACGAACACCTCAGGTGACAGCCCTGGTGTTCGGCTGCCACAGACTCGGGATGCAGCTGTCGGGGCACAGCATCCTCATACAGAATCACCCACCTGGCTCAGAGGGGCAGCTGCTCCTCCACAAGGTATCCTGGAAAAGAATGTCTCCCGGGAAGCAGGGGTTTCTCAGGCTGCTGGAAGTGCAGCACGCAGCTCTCCGGTGCGACAGACACCCACCCGGCGCGGCGGTGGCCAGCGGATGGCAGCCGATGTTCACCGACCAGCCACAGCTGCTGCTGTTTCATCGGGACCCGCTCCGACGGCCTGGCCACAGCCAGAGCCTGCACAGCCAGCACCGTGGCAATGACACCTTCCTGGAGCTGTGCAGGCACCAAAGAGCCAGAGTTCACAAGTAATTGCTGTATTACAAAGGTCTTTTCAAGAAAAAAAAAAAGAAAGTCCACAGTATCCTTCAAAATACACAGAAGTTTCTGGGGTCACAGCATGGCAGATTTCATTCTGACATGCCTTAAATTCAAATAAAGCTTAAATTTCCAGATTCTAACTACGTCAGAGGAATTTTCAAGCACACAAACTCCAGAACTGAGGTGCTTGAGGTGAGCAGGTCCCACTCAGGCCTACACCACTGAAAACCTCAATAGCTGGAAGAGCAGGATCAGGGAGTCTTGTAGGTAAGGGAACTCAGTGAGAGCTCACATTGGTGTGGGTGCAAGAGCCACGAGTGAAGGTCCCTACAGGTTCAAACAGGCTCAACCCTTCTCCCCTCACAAAATGAACATAAAAGTAGTTTCAGGCCACAGGAACACAAGGGCAGAGTACACTGAATTTATTAAAATTGCCACGTCCTCACCAAAGTATATGGGGTGAAAAATGCACATACAAAATACAACAGCTAAACCATTATTTACATCCAGGCAGCTGCAATATCAAGCAGTAACTTTAGCAATAGTTTTAAAAATAACACTGCAGTGTACACAGATCAGATATTTCACAACACAAGGGCTGAAGTTGAGCACTGCACTGCTATACTTACTTCAGAAATATTACAATATTCCAGATAAAATACTAATGTTTCTTTTAAAAACAGACAACTCAGGAAATGGTTTGTAGATTGACAAAACCTGACACTTTTTTTTTTTTAGTGACTAAGAATCACAGCAGGTTTCGACACAATGTCATAGCTACATTCAAAATACATCTGGTCCATTTATGTCAAAAATACATTCAGTGTAAATTACAATTTATTGCACATTTCTTACATTCTGTAGAAATATATTGTACCCCAATGCTTATTCCCTGAACATTCATAAATTGTTGTACCTGTTAGAGCAGGGCATGGACTTCTTTCCCTAAAAGCTCAGGGGGGATTGGGCTACCACAGCCTGTGGGATGATCCCTGGAATCACAGGAATCCCTGGAATCACGCAGCTCGCATGGCCAAGGGCAGAGGAGGGGACTCGCTCCAAGTGCTGCTGGGGGCACCCAGGTGCTGGCCCAGGGCTCCCCAAGGACACCCCAAGGACAACCCCCCAGACCCCCACGGAACCGCAGTGCAGGGGGGCGAGCCACAGCCTTCCTCAACACAGAAGGGAGCCTGTGCCCCCGCCCGTGCACCCGAAGGACGCGGCGGGGCTGTGCCCGCCCTGCACGCTGGGAGTCCCGGGGAACAGCAGCCCCGGTGCCACCCCCGTCCGTGTCGTGCCGTACCATCCCCAGCAAGGGGTGAAACCCAAACACCTCCTTCCCACGAGCAAGGGGCAGCTGGGGACAGCCTCGAGCCCACCCTTGGCACAGGAGCGCCGGGCAGACGGGGACTGAGAAAAGAACTTGCCCTGCTCAAAGTTCAGACCCGTGGTAGGGACTGGACATATTTCTAAACACATTTATTTATAATTTCTGAATCTATTACCAAGAAAAGAAGTGACATAGCAATGACTAAAATACTGTAGGATTCATTATAGTGTCACATGAGGGAACGAGCTTGATTAAGTGCAAATGATAATAGTAGTGAAGTACAGAGGAGATTACAGCCTGAATTTCTCGAAGGGTGTCTGGGGGCAGCAGTTCAAGAAATACAAAAAAATTAGGTGCCAGAGGAAACATTAATTAACTTTCCCTTTCAGTCCATAATCCTTGAATTAAGCTTTAGGTTGTTATTAGATGCAAATTATAAAATATTAGTAACTCCCCCCAGCTAGAAGCATCAGTTAGGAGAGGCTGAATGTGATAACAGGTTTTGAGCATCCTTGACCTTGTAAATTTTTAAGAGCTTATGCTTTAAGTGAAGATTAGCAGGAACACTGTAACCTCTGAGGAAACCTAAGCCTCCCTAAACTGCACAGAAGTGTCTTGGCATAACCTCTGCGCTTAAATTAGAAGAGGACAAACCCACATGGAGGGGAAAGGCCACTAAAACAAGCGTTCTTTGGGATTTTTCTAAAGGAGTGTAGTGTTTACAAACATTTCAGAGCTCAATACAACAGCATCAGCCCCTTGGCTCAGTTATGTTCAACTCTAGTTCAGCAAAATGTACATTCACCTCTCAACAACAAAAGAAAAAAAAGAAAACCAGTGCAAAAATACTGAGTTCAGTGAAAAGCCAGGGTAAACAGACCATAGTCTGATGCCAAGAGATATGTCCAGGGAAAAGGTTAAAGCATTCCCGGGGCTGGAGCTGCGACCTGTGTGAGGGGCATCGGAGCCTGAGCATCCTCCACCCACACCTCCCAGCCAGGCTCCTAAAGGCTCTTGTTCACATCACAAATTACAGAGCTGATCAACAATTTTCAGAGACTCCAGGAGGGAAACTGAAAACTGAAACCCTTTTCTGGAGTACTGGTACTACTGACCACCCCACTCAATAAAAGTTTAATTCATTCTTTCCCGCAACAGCCCCAATCAAGAGATTTTGCCCCAAAGACTGATCTGACACACTGATCAGACAACAGCTGACTGCCACGGGGCTGTGTGAGCCACACGGGATTTCTGCAAAGCTTTGCTATTCTGGAAATATCTTTGAGCTTAATTTCCATGGACCAGCTGGATTTAGAAACATTTAAAGAACCATAAGATTATTAAATGTATAATTTTGCCTATTAAAAATATCCCAACACTGTATTCAAATATGTGGGCCACGGAGTGGGGCAAAATTCACAAAATGCCAGAACATCAGTGAATTTTGATACAACAACTCACTCTGATGGTTTGTGGTATTATGGAAACATCATCAGAGATGTTAATACTTGTCACCATCCTGGTGCAGTTACAGAATTCTGTAAGAAGCCTCCAAACAGGCTGTATTGGCTTTTGTTAAAGCTTCCCTCTAAAGCATCAAAAGGCACTAAAAAAATGTTACCAGTGATTGGCAAGATGTTGTTAAAAATAAATATTTTCTCAGTTTAGGTAGAATTTTTCCTGTTCCATCTCTATGTAGCTATCAGAAAAGTATTACTTCTATTATTTTTCCTGTTTAAAAGAAAAGTTGTCCCTTGATTGATCTGTTTAATGAACAAATGACAGAATAAACCAACTCAAATTATAATCATGATATTGCATGCAAAATTGAGAAAATAATAAATGCTAATAGAGAACTCTCTCAATGGTTTTGTTCATGTAAACGCTTAGCGGAATTTCCATCTTTTTTAGTTGCTTAGGTAATTATAAATATAGTAATTCAAAATGCATATACTGACAGCCCCTTTTCAGATTCCTGCATAAAAATAGGTAAGAAGCTGGGTTAATTTGGTTTTTCACTTGGTTTAAGTACGGAACAGGAGGTTTCTCTCGCAAACTGCATTAGCCAACGCCAGACATTTCTGGGGTCTGACAAGGATGAAAAGCACAACAGCAAAAGGTATTGTTACACCGTCATGATGCTTTAAGCTCCTTCCTGCAGTTCGCTGGTGTCTGATTTACTCACAAAACCAAAGCAAGTCAGGGACTTGCTGTATCAAACCCGAACCACGAGTCCCAAGCTGCCTCTTCCCACGGCCGAACACGACGCTCGAGGCCGGTGCTCCGCCTCGGGCACTGCAATACTGAACCACGTTATCTGAGGTAGACCAGAAACAAAAATACTATCACATGTGGAAAGATGAACAGCAGAATTCCTTGCCCTCTCCTCCCGCGGGGAGCTTGTCTCAGGCTTTGGAGTCCTCTTGCACGCAGAGCTGCGAGATGGTCTTCTTGACGCGCAGCGCGGTGAGACGCGCGGCCCCGCTGGCGTGCCAGCACTCCCGCATCACCCGGCCCAGCACCCGCAGCGCCTGCGGGGGCAGAACACAGCCAGGGATACCAACACAG
>WBMZ01009309.1:0-71967 GCA_013400975.1 Atrichornis clamosus | reverse complement strand
CCCTCCCCTTCCCATCCCCATCCTTTTCCAGTCACATCCCATCCCCAACCCGTACGGAGGCCACGCCTACCGGAGGCGCGGCCAGGCATGACCCCGCCCCCTGGCTCAGGCCACCTCCCTCACCGTTTCCTGCCGCGCGGGAAAAGCGCTTCCTGCGCATGCGCAGTGACACGGGGGCGGGGCCAGGCGCACCTCCGGGCGTGCCCTTCCCTCCGCTCCCCGCGAGGCGCCGCGCCCTTCTCCAACATGGCGGCGGGCAGTGCGCCGCGCCGAATTGCGCATGCGCGGACACCGCCGCCTCTGCTCTGATTGGCTGCACGCGCCCGGTGAGCGCTTCCGGTGGGAGGGCGGGGCGGGCCCGGGATGCGCCTGGCATAGCCCCGGCAGCGACACCGGCACCGCACCCGAGCGGGCCGCACCGCCCGCGCCTCCCGCCCCGTCCTCCCGCGGCCCTGCCCAGCGCCCCGGGGCTCCCCGTCCCGCCGGCCGGGGGAGGCCCGGGGGCTGGGTGCCGGCAGCTCTCAGGTGCCTGTGGCTGCGCGGCCGGCGGGGGCTCGCCGGTGCATGGGCGGGGGGGCCCCGCCGGGCCACCACCGGCCATGAGATGAGCGGAGCGCGGCACCCTGTCTAGAGCCGTCCCGGGGCTGTCGCGGCCATGGTGAGTTGAGGGAGCGGGGCCCCGAGACGGGTGGAAATCGGGGGGGATCTGTGCCGCGGGGCCTGGGGACCCTGAGGGGCTACGGGGTTGAGGGAGGGCTACACCCTCCGAGCCGCCCTGGTCACACGATGTAAAAAGCCGGGAAGGCAGAAATTAGTCCTGGGAGCGTTGGTGCCTGAGGGTGTTGGGAATTACAGGTTTTACGGCGTTACACTCTGTGAGGGGGTTGCCCAAAGAAGCTGTGGCTGCTCCATCCCTGGAAGTGTTCAAGGCCAGGTTGGACCAGGCTTGGAACAACCTGGTCCAGTGGAAGGTGGCCCTGTCCATGGCAGGGGGCGGAACGAGACGAGCTTCAAGGTCCCTTCCAACCCAAGCCATGCTGTGATTAAAGATTCTCCGGCGCCAGCTGTGGGCTTGCCCTGATGGCCTCCAATTTAGCCTTGGATAAGCTGCAGGAATGACCTGGATTCCTTTCTGTGCTGGCGACGTTGGCCTTCAGCTGCCTCCCCGCAGCGTCAGCCGGGGCCGTGGCCACCGGGAGATACAGGGACAGATACAGCACGCTCTGATTTGCACAATCTTTTTTTCCCCTTGATAAGAAGCCAGAGGAGACGTCTCTGATCCTTGGGGTGCCCGCAGAGCCAGGCTGGCAGGGCTGGGAGGTAGGAGTCTGTCTCCAGGGCATTGTGGTGCTGCTGTTCTTGTTTTTCCCTTCTACCTGCAGGGAAACGTTGTATCCCAGTATTTGTTGGACTGACAGAGGGAAGCCACAATCATGCCTTTTGCAGTTGGTCAGTGAGTGGGGAGATGTTTGCAGCGGCCCTGGATCAGCTCACGGGAATCTTTCTCCTGCCCTGTCTTGCCCAGAGGGCCTCACTGAGCACAAACAGTGGTTTCTGGTTTAGTTTTCACCCCTTTCTAGCTTAAGCTGCCTTAGATGATGTAGGATCAGGCTTTGCCCCCGTTTTCTTCTGGAATTTGGGATCCTGGTTGTGAATTTCTTCAGCCAAGAGCTGAAATAATCACGTGCTCATTGTTGATGTGCTTCTGGTACATTACTGCTGGTTTATTGAAACCTTGCTCTCTGTAGCCCATTTAAGTTGGAATTCATTAGTACCCCTGAGAAGCTCTGCTATTCCATGTGGGATCTGCTGGGGTGGGATGTGGTGTCCTCAATAAATACCAGTAGTAGCCTGCTGCTCCTGGAGGTGTGTGGGTGTACCTGCTGCTCAGGGTGGGCTCCTGATGTGTTTGCCAGGACTTTGTGGGGTCAGCTTCAGCCAAAGGGTGATTATTTTTGAGGTGAATTCTTCCTGGTGAACATCCCAGGTTCAAAAAGATGAAAAAATACTGTGGTTTGCAGATTTGGTAGGCCAGGGTGTGCACTTAAAATTGCAGGTGGCGAAAGGACTGATTAATTCTTCCCTCATTTTCATATGGATACACACATTTATCGTCCTGAATTACACCTTGTTTTCTTCTTTTTTCTTTGAACATCCAATATTTGGCTCAGCCACAAGTCCTGCCTTTGGAAGTTGAGAAGCAGTCCCTGGGCTGTACTGAAGGATTTACTGTTGTAACTCAGCATGTGACTCCTGTGCAAGATTTTCCTTCTGTTCCCATTTCCTTGGAGCTTACAGATGGGCATGTTCTGCTGCTAGTGCACCCTCCTTCCCGGAAACAGTTGGAAGAGTGTGAAGATGAGCTGCTGGAAGGCACACTGGGAACAAATAAAACATAATTAAACTCTGCTCCAGAATACAGGCTGCTGGAAGCAGATTTTTCTTAGAATTGGGTTGATGTGTAAAGGAATAAGCAGAGATGAATTAGAGCTTGATTAACTGGGGAGGAATTTTGGGAGGAAGTTGGAAAGGCAGGAGGGAAGCCAGGGATGCAGAGTGAGCTCAGGCACTATACATGTTGTAGAACAGGGCCTGTTTGCTGGGCTTAGTTGCTACTCATGGCTCAGAAATCTTAATGCCACTGTTAGAATTTGGGTTCAGAGGAAGCTTGAATCATTCTTTGCTTTCAGAGATGTTTGCAAAGAGCGCTGGGCATCCCTGTAGTGGTTCTTGGGGCTGCCCCTGCCTGTTGTGTGTGTAAATAGTGTTTGTGCTGTGTCCAGTTTGGGGTTTCCTGCAAGAAAGGAGGTGAGGATGTCGTGGTGTCTCCGTAGGGAACAGAGTGTTGCAGAATCCAGGTGGGTTTTTGTGGAGTTCATCTCTAAACACAGAGTAACTAGATCCAACTTCCAGCTTTTCTTTCATAGACAACATATTGTTCTATTGTTTCCTACTCAACTTTTAGGATCCTTCTAGAGGATTTTAGTGAACAGCTTCAAAGTAAATATTGTTCATGGAAGGAGTCCTTGAAGGCATTTGTTTTCCACCCAAACAAGCCATGTTTTAGTCTCCTCACTCCTTCCTTCACCCTTGCTCCCCTCCCACTACTGAAGATGAACATCTCTGAAGCCTTGGGAGCTCAGTTAGGATCTCCTGAGCAAACCAGACACCTGGGAATTGCATTTGTAACTCCCATGTGGGGCTGGGAGTCGGGTGATTGCCTCCTGGAGAATGCATCCCTCAGTTACTTGGGATTTGTATCCTGCCAGCAACTAGAACAGCTTGGGAAAAGGGGCTTCCAGGAAATGCTGCTGTGTGAGGTATGGGATTCAGATATCTTGGAGAACTGCAGCCAGGCTTCTCCCAGAACAAGTCACACTTCCTTCAGAGTGTCACTGGGCCTCCCAGGCGAGGAGCCACGTGGGAAGCAGACAATGGAAGTGGCAGATCCAGGGAAGCTGTGTCCCTGTTCTGTGTGAGGCACACAGAGCTGCTGAAATGGGAGCAGGCAGTGGGCGGCTGTAGCTTGGATGTTTCAGAGTTCCCCACAGCAGCATCCTGGCTTTTATTTTATAGCCTCTCTGATCACCTTCCCATGTTTTTATCAGCAAGTGCTGTTGTTTTCTTATGCTTGAAGCTACCTGGTGATGGTTTAAGCCTTCCATTCATGAAGGAATGAGGTGTGTGTGGATTGCAGCACGTCCTGCCAGGTAATGCTGGTGAGCCCTGGGTTATCCTGGCACTCGTGGTTGCCAAGGAGCTCTGCTGAATTACCAGAATAGCTGCTGTTTATTCTCTGTGTCAGCCTAGCTGAGCTGGTGGCCCTGAGGCTGCATCAGGCCTGCAGGCTGTGAGCCAGAGCCGGTTTGGGGAGCACTCCTGCAGGTGACTGAGGATGTTGTGACAGGAGGGAGCAGCAGCCTCTTGCTCCTGCAGAGCCCCTGGCCTGGGTGTCCCGTCACACCGGGGACACTCAAGGCCTGTGTGGGCTGTGTGTGGCACAGGTGAGCTGCAGGGGTGCTGTGCCAGGAGGAGATGGGGAGGATGCTGCTGCTGCACTGGCAGGAAGTGCTGGCACGTGGTGAGGTGGGCTCTGCTTCACGGCAGGGTCTTGGGAGGAAGAGGGAGCTGAATGTGCTGTCCCCTCCCCTCTGTCCCCCAGCAGTGCTGGCTGAGGGGCAGCATCAAAACGACACCACTGAGCCTGAGGTTCTGGCAGCTCTCAGCACACCCCCTCCATGTGCAGGTTGCAAACAAAAGCAAACCCTTTGTACAACCATTCTGAGTCGCTGAGCAGAGAAATGAGAGAGTGGGAACTCGGAAGTTCCGGCCTCGGCTCCAACATCTGGCTTCCTTTTTTGGCCAGCAAGTCATATCAGAACTTTCTGTGCCCCCCAGTCATCCCCCCGTTATTAAATCATCAAACTGGAGGTGAGACTTCATGCTGCTGCCCTTTCCCATCTTTCCTATCCCTGCAGCAAAGCCCGTGGAGCTCTGGAGGTGAACAGGCAATGGGAAGTGAGGTTGCAGCAGGAGTGCTGGTCTGTGCTAGAGATGCTTCCCCCAGAAACAAAGCTTTTTCTCAGAAGAAAGCAGCTCATTTAGCAGAATGGTTGTACATAATCCCTTTCAGGATCTATAATAACTCCAATGCATCTATATTTCAAAGACTGGGGTAGTTAAATGTAGGCTGCAGTGTCTCCAGTAGGACTGAAAGGTATTAAGGCAGAATTGTTGAGCCTCAAGGTTCACCAAATGAGCTTGAAAAGTGTTGCTGATAGATGGGTGGTGATGGTTGTAATTATTTCAGAAGAAAAGCATTAAAACCTGGCAGGTACCATTGAGCTCCTGCCATGGGGTTCGGTGCTGTGGAGGGCTCACTCCATGTGTGGATACCTGAAAGCCCCAAGGAATTTGGGTTCTATTTGATGGATTTAATGCACATTATATATTAGGTGGTGTTGTTTAGGAAAGAAGGAGCTGCTCTTAATGTTGTATTTATAACAGGTGTTCGTATATGCAAAGTGGAAGAAAATGTATCTTTTAGGTGTATAGGCTGATACCTTTCTGGTAGAATGTGTCCTAAAATCCTTCCAAATCATTATCCTTTATCAGACAGCAGATATTTCCTCTTAGGAACTATATTTGTATTTGGGTCACTGCTGCCTTGGCTTTCTCTGCATCCCAGGTGTTAACATGACAACCTTCTACTTTGAGAGAAAGAAAAGAAGGTGTTTGCTGCTTTGGTTTATCAAAATAAAGTCCTTAGAATCCCATTTATATCAAATAATTCTGAGAATCCTGTTTACACCAGTTAGTAGGTGTGCAGCATGTGCCTGTTCTCCTGTGAAGGCCTCGTTGTTCCAACCAAAATGTAAATATTTCCATTTTGTAGAGGAAAAGCAAATTACTTCTTCCCTACTGATTCTGGTGGTCAAGGACTTGCCTACTCATCCAGACACCCCCTGGAGTTTATTTGGGGGTCCTTTGGAATTTTGGGAATGATGCAGTTTCTTTTGGGCTAAGAAGCACCTACAGCTTTTGTAAAGTGTTCTGGTGGTGAAGCAACTCTCTTCCAGTCTTACCTGCCCCACACACATTTTATTCCTTTCTTTGTCCATGTTTCTGTTCTCTTTTTACACTCAGGATACTTTCACTCCACCAGAACTGTCCCAGGCTCTTCTAGCAACACCACAAATTCCTTAATCTTTTCCCCCTGATCTTCCCTGATCCCTCTCCTATGTGGATCATGCCCAAAATTCCACTTCTCTTCCTATTTCCAGCATTTCACATTCACACTCTAAATTATCTTTTATTTGTTTCAGCATCTCCAAGTTTGTGGCTGGATCTCTGTGTGTATTTTTAGCAGTTTGACTTAATATTTTATTAGAGCTTTAATTGCAGCATGGATTTCTTCCCGAGAGGGATTGTCCTGATTCCTTTTTGTCCCCTCTTTGGAGAAAGGAGTGTGCTCATCTGTTTTGTGTACTGGCTTGTCAGGATGCCAAAGCCAGCGTTGGATGCAGCCTTCCAGAGGGGAATTAGGGGTTTTCTTCCTTGGGAGAGATGTTTTGCCTGAAAAATCTGTGTTTTGCTCAGTTGGTTCTCTCCTGCTTCACTGAGTAAAAACAGGATATGTTTCTTCTGCATTGCAATTCCACCAGCCCTTTTCTTTGGGATGGAAAGGAGTTTCTTCCATGGAAGTTTGTTCCAGTGGTAGTTTTCCTGGACTGAAGAACAGGGAGTTCAAAATCAGGGTCTGGAGAGGATACAGCAAAAACAGCTACTTTGTGTGGCTGGATTTGTTATTCCTCTTCCTATTCCCCAATTCTTTTGCTTATGGGGGATAAAATTAAATTCTCTACAATTCCTTGGCTTCCTTTTTGCAAATCGAAGGAAACAAAGAGGACAGTGTGATCCATGACCTGTAATTTCTGACATGGAAGTGTGAGGTGGGTGCTCAGGAGCAAGGCAATTCCTGTTTTCATCCATGGCTGAGGGCTGCACCAGCTGCTCCTCTGATCCCAGGAGATGCTGGGTTTGGGATTAGGGAAAGCTGGAGGGGGAAGAGGCAGCTTTGGCTTACAACATCTGTTTTTTCTTGTTTTCTGCTGTTCCCTGGTGAAGCTGGTTGGGTTGTGGTGACCCTTTGGATCCCCACAGCTCCAGGACAAATATCCCTACATTGGCCCATTGGAGCTCCCCATTGCGGGCAGAGAGCCTGGAACTTTTCCCAGAGATTGGACACCCTGGTTGTCCCAAAGCTGCAGGAGGTGCAAGGGTGAGCAGCAAACTGCAGTTGTGAAATACCCCAAGTGCAGAAGCATTGCGGATGTCAACATCTTGTTTTTCTTTAATTGGACTGGGTGTTCTCCCTGTGTGAGCTGTCCTCTGAAAACATTTTAATTAACAAAAATCTTACTGTTATTCCCATGGTATTTTCCATGGTAGTTTCGTTATCCACCCTTAAATGCCCAACACAAGTTTTAATGCTCTTGCCAGGAGTAAAACTTAGAGGATCAGAATCTTTTTTTTCTTTGACAAGGGGTGAGGGTCTGAAAATTCCGTATTTCTGTGTAGCATAATTATACTTCCTTGGAAATCAGGTCTGGCTGGTGTGATATATTGGATAAGGTATAATCATGCCCCCAGGCTTGCCCTAAATCATACACTTTATGGAGTCAGGTGTTGGGAGAGTTTTTTCCCCATGGTAATGGGCTTAATCTTGCCAGGCAGAAGTGGATATTGGAGAACTACCTGGGGAAAATCTCAGCAGGATTTGCCTTTCTGTAGCTGAAGCTGCACTGGGCAGAGATGCTGCTTTAAGAAATATGCTGAATAATTGTTTTTTCTTACATTCACTTTCTTTTTTTGCTTGCCCTGGTGCTTCCCATTCCCAGCTTTGCATATGTGCATCATTCCAGAGTCTCCTTCACTTGGGGCTGCAAACAACTGTGATTCAGAGCCTTTCTCTGGGTGTTATTGGGAGCTGTCTGGAGGTTGAGATAAATAAGGGTTTATTTGTGGCTTTGCTGACAGGGAAGCATTTGAGAAGTGTTTTTAAAAAATCTCTTAATGCATCTTGGACTCCTTAGAGCTGCTACACAACCACGCTGGGTTCTCTCCACTCCTGTCACTTGGGATGTTCTTTTCTGGTCTTCTCTCTGGCCACAGGAGCTGCCACATTTGTACAGGTGGTGAAGAGCAAGGGTTGAGCATTTTTAAGTGTCAGATTTTCATCTGTAAGAGTATGAAGAGTTTCCTCTGTTGGAAGAGTCTACAGGAAGGACATGGAGCTCCTGGAACGAGTCCAGAGGAGGCCACGGAGATGCTCCAAGGGCTGGAGCCCCTCTGCTCTGGAGCCAGGCTGGGAGAGCTGGGGGTGTTCACCTGGAGGAGAGAAGGCTCCAGGGAGAGCTCAGAGCCCCTTGCAGTGCCTAAAGGGGCTCCAGGAGAGCTGGAGAGGGACTTGGGACAAGGGATGGAGGGACAGGGCATGGGGGAATGGCTTCCCACTGCCAGAGGGCAGGGCTAGATGGGATATTGGGAAGGGATTCTTGGCTGTGAGGGTGGAGAGGCCCTGGCACAGGTTGTCCAGAGAAGCTGTGGCTGCCCCTGGATCCCTGGAAGTGTCCAAGGCCAGGCTGGCTGGGGCTTGGAGCACCCTGGGATAGTGGGAGGTGTCCCTGCCCCTGGCAGGGGGTGGGACTGGACGGGCTTTGAGGTCCCTCCAGTCTAAACCATTCCATGGTTCTGTGATAGGTGTGGGGTTTTTTTAAACAGATGTGGTACCACGTTAAGTTCATTTGACACTTCTGCTCGTCTCTTGATGTTCTGGACATTGGAGTAAGATGATGTGTTTTTCTTAACACCTCTTAGAAATACTTTTTGTAAGGATTTTTTTATTCCCTTCACAAATGCTCTCCTCATCAACATACTTGTTTCCAAAAGATTCCTTGGGATCTTTTTCCCTCTTGCCTGTTTAGGAGTCAGGTTACTTCACCCAAACTTCTGGAGAAAGTGTTGCCCCAAACTGAGTGAAGCTGCCTTTGGGGCAGCCCTGTGGTCCTGCCTGATTTGCTTATGCAGAGAAAAGGGAATTGATTTGTACCCTGTGACTGTCCTCGAGCTCCTGCACAAGCATTGCCTTACAGGGAAGGATGGGAGCTCCCTCCAAGGTGTCTCAGGCTGGTTTGAAGTGTGGGGCATCCCAGGGAACCCAGCAAAGGGAGAGTGTGAAGTGAAAGGAGTGACACAAACACTGAGATTGCAGACGTGATCCCTTCAGAGGTGTGAGTTTCTAGACTTGACTGGGAGAATTTGAGTTTATTCTGAACTCTGGGAGAGAACCAGAGTCACCTTGCAGTGTTTGAGCATCCAGAACGTGGCCCCTGCCCAGCTGGCCCCCCTTGGCAGATGCTCAGCTGTGTCCATCTGAAGAGCAGATTGTGCTTGTCTGGTTTTGCTGATAACACACAAAATGAAAAGTTGTTATCACTGGTGGCTTAAAAAGTGGTGGGCAGCAGCTGAGAACTGCCTGAGCCAAGTGTCTACTGAGGAAAGACTGATAGCCATGGCTGGATGGTCAGATTTGAGTTTTGATTCCAAAAAGTGACTCCAGAGCCACCTGTGCCCCCTGTGCTTTGGGGATGTGCAGGATATTGAGGAATCTGCTCTGGACACTTCCTGCACTTCTCAGCTGTGTGTTGTTATTTTAGCAACTGCTTGTTTGGGAAAATACTGTGCTGCTGAGCCTCTTCCAGCAGCTAAACCACAAGAAATCAATTAGGAAGTCCCCAGCACGTGACCAGCTGCCTTCCCCGGCCATCAGGCACCCAGAAATCGCTCTTGGGCTCGTCTGCAGCAAGCATGGCCTGTAACACTAAATCCTCCTTTGCTTATTCCAGCCTGCTGTGATTATTTTACTCCTTTGTTGTGATTCTAAGAGATTTCCTAGGTGTTGAAGCCACTGGGAACTGTTGGGTGGAGGACATGCTGCCTACTGGGCTTGGTTATGTGGGTTAAGAGTTACTGGGTTAGAAAGAATCAGACTCAGCCACTTGAGCCTGTTAATCAAAGTTCAACCTTAAAACCTGATGCCTGGTTAACTGAATCTGCCTGTCCAAGAGGATTTAAGAAATCAGATCCCTTGGCTATTGAAAAAGGTGCTGATTACTTGTGGAGCAGACAGTGTTACAGGCAAGATGATCTCTGCTGGAGAAATCAGGTTGTCACTGCTGGCTCTCCACAGCCTGTTCCACGCGGCACTGCTCAGCCTGGGGTCGTGTTTAGTCCTTAGCTGATGCTTTAATTAAACACACTGATTCCTAAAGTGCAGCCAGGCTCCTGAAGGGGTGATTTGTCCAGGCAGGAGGGCTTTGAACAGCTCTCGAGCTGGCCCTGAGCTTCAGCTCTACTGGGACATGAGGAGGAACGTGGTGCTTTCACTGCTCTGCCCATTGCCTTGAGGTACCACAGCAATCCGTGGCTTTTATCCCACAATATAAGCAAAAAATCTACTGTAACAAATCTGCAGAATCTCCTTCTCATTGGTGAGCTGCTGAAGTTGTGGTCTCTGAAATGAGTGACCCAGGTGAGGGGTCAGCTCTGCAGCCAGAGGTGTCTTGACACGGCAGCAGGAGCCGAGCTGTGCTCGGAGCTCAGAGTGAGGCCCGGGCTACTTTCGGTTCTTTAAACCACAAAAACATCTCTGAAATGCAACAAGGAAACTGAGACTAAAGGCTGAGCCCCATCTTGATAGCATCAGCTGTGCGCTGCTGGGGAGCACGTATGCTGTGAGACCTCTGATAAGAGACCTTGGGAATTGGTGTGAACCCCCAAATTCTACAATTATTTGTGGAAATAATTAAATATGACACTGCTTTTGAGCTCACAGCTCTGCCTCCCCGTAGCGTGTGTTTATCTTTTCTGGAGGATGTGTTGGATGTTCTACAACTTTTTTAAAAACACTTCATAATTCTGCTTTTGTTGGTAAAAATAATGGTGCACTTCTTCCATGAATTTCACTGCACTGAGTGACCCAGGGCTGTTCCAGGGATTCTCCAGGCTTTTGTGAGCAGACTTGAAATGTCCTACAAGCTTTCTGAGAGTGTGATTTCTAATTTACCTGTTCATTATCACATTGTGTGAGGGCTGGGGCAGGGAGGGGCTCTGAAAGACAGACACCCTGGTAATTCTTCAGTGAGTAAATTACTACCTTAGTACATAGGCATGTTAGTATTATTAATACTAACAATACATATGTATATTATGAAGTCAGGCTTGACTATAAAAAATATAGAAGGAAGAAAATTCAGCATCTGGAGTGTAGCTGTTTGTGTTTTTATGTGTGTGACTGTGCTGTTAATTAACTGCACAACGCTGGAGGCAGAAGGCTCCGAGGTGGAAGAGGATGGGACATTGTAATTAGCAAAGACAGGGTGATGATGAGTTATTTTATACAGGTGCTGTGCATGCAATTTCTTGTCTCTTTTCTTAACCCTATGCACTTGCCTATTGGTGCCATTGTAGCAATTCCAGCTGGGAGCACTGCCAACAGCCAGGATTCTCATCATGTGCTCCCCTGCAGTCCCTCCTCCCCTGGAAGAGTTGCCCACAAGCTGGTAGACATAGCTGATAGTCATTTTACCAGATAAATGTGATAAGATCCAAATCCTGATAACTGGGAGTTGTGCTGGGCTGCGTGTCTTGCACTGGAGATGGTAGGAGAGGGGGTGGGTGGGATTGGGATGTACAAGCAGGCTCCAAAAAGTGAGGAAGCTGCAGAGGGATCTGCATTTGCTGTCAGTGCACAGTGTGGGGGGCTTTGTGGGCTGGGAGGTGTCAAAGACAGCGTGAACAGGGACTGCACAGGGACTGAGGGAGGGATGAACAGGGGTGGGCGTCGGAATTAAAACCTGGCTGGGTGCAGGGGGTGGAAACAGCTCCCCAACAGAACTCCCATCGTCTTGAAATAAAGAGTAGAGATGTGGAAGGGGGTTTGATGTGCTGTGAGGCTTCTGGGGTGCAGCAGTGCCAGGGTTTTCCTACCCTACTGGAGGAGGTGTTTTGGAGCTTGCGTGGTGTAAAATCCATCCTTCCACATCAGGAAGGTGCTCCAGTGCTGCCTGAAGGATGAAGTCACCTCTGTAACATTGCAGCTGCAATTAACATCTTACTAAAAAAAGCTCTGGAGAGGGAATGCCTTAATTTTTGTCTTGGAGTGATATCCATTTCCAATCACATTAGGAAAAATCTGAACAGGCATAACCCTCCTCTTAGTTGTCCTCAGCCTGAGCTGCTGTATTTAGAGCATCGTTTGTGTGATGGATGCTCTAATGGCAAACATCCTAAGGTTAACAGCTTGTGTTTTTATGGCAAAGCATTAGGGAAAAGCTCTTCCCTAAACGAAACAATCCCTTCAGAGAGCGTAAAATGAAATAAAAAAACGAAAAGAGGAAGTGAACTCTAAATGAAAGCACTTGTGGAGAAAATGGAAATGGCTTTAGAAAGCACTTCCAGAATGAGCAGGTACTTTTTTAAGGGCTAGGGTTGTCTTTGGTGATATGCAAACTAAAATTAGCATTGTATCTTCTATTAAAGTGCATGTGCAGTGTCTAAAGTGCAATCCAAGGATTGGATTGTTGTTTGCTGGAGTTAGATGAGTAACTCCTTCTACCCCAGTGCTTTAGTCATAGTCTACATAGGCTAAACTGAGCTTGTTCTGGAGTCAGCAGCAGGGTACAAAGATTCTTCTTCTCCAGAGCCTTACTGAGGTGCAGCTGCAGTATTGAGCAGCCTGAAATGCAGTAGGTTGGCAGATTTTATTTTTCCTTAATCAGCAGAAATCAGTTAGTGACTCGTAGAGCTTAAAACGTAACTGGAGGATAGCCCTGAAATCAGCTGGTGGTGTGGGTCCTTGTGGTGCTTTGGTGGATGGAGAATGTCAGTGGATGTGCAGGTTCTTGGTAGCAAATCCTATATTTTGTCAGGAAAGGGAACTGTTTGAGCTCGCTTTCCTGGTTGGAGGAGGAGGGCATGGGAGGTTGGAGTCCAGAGATAAATGGAGTGAGTAAGCAGCTGCAGCCCGTGTCTGATAACCATGTGAAACACCTTCAGCAAACGTAATGGGGGAAATGAAGGGGTGGGAAGGACAGGGATGGACAGTGACTCTCTCCCACCCTCATCCACATCGAGTCCTGCTTGGATCTGATGGGACAATTCCAGGAAGAGCAGACCTGGAGCAGAGCTGCTGCTTGCCTGGTCTCTGCAGTGTGAACCTAACACAGCACTTAAAGACACCTCTTTTGGGGACAATCACCTGTGACACACCTCTCAGAGATGCTATTTTGACACAATTTCCAGGTCAAAGTATGGATGTCCTGCTGGAACATGGGAATCTGCAGCTGTGGCTGAGCCCTGCTTGCTTTCACCTCCCACTACCGTGTTCCCCTAACGGAGCTGTGACCAGGACATCACCTTTGGCCAGAGGAGCTGCTGACTTTGGCAGCCAGGGTCCTCCCTGTAGGTCAGAACTGAGCCACAGTGTTGAGGAGCAGGAGAGGGTGGTGACGTGTCACATGTTATCTCCACTGCTCTTTGTGAACTGCACCGTTTTCCTGGTGAAAAGCTCACCTTACCTGCTCTGCAAACAGGACTTGGAGAACTGAATGTATTTTCCTCAGATGGTTGGCAGAAGAGAGAAATGGTATTTCCTGATGTTTGATGCAGCCCTGGGAGGCACTAGGGGTGAGAGAGGTCAGATTTGACTTCTGACAGAGTGGGAAGTATTTCTATTTCAATAGTTACATATTTAGTAAAGCCTCATGAAGGTGAGGCAAACTGCCAGCCCTTTCATAGAAAACTGTAGTAAATTCTGTTGCTGCTGGTCCAGACTTCATGACTTTCCTTGGAAACCTTTGAAAATGAAATCTGAGCATGACCCAGATGGCTGAATTTCAGGGCAGAACCTGAAATCAGCACTGCTGGTTCTGCCTGTCCTTTTCCTTAATGCAGAGTAAACAGGGAGCCCTAAAAGAAAACAAACTGCATGTTAACATGAGGATAACAGGAAACATTCCAGGCAGGTACAGCCCCAGGTCCTGCAAACAGCTGGACTTTGAGTGGAGTCTCCCTAATCTACATCCCAGGTGTCTGGGTACAGCTACAGCAAAGTCCCTGCAGCTCTGCACAGCACGTGGCCTCCTTATCTCAATGGCCTCCTTATCAGAGCCTTGGCTGGGGAGCTGGGGGATGGCCACGTGCTGCAGGATCTGGTTAACTTGAGGAATATCCAAAGGCACCAGCACATGCAGGTCCTGTGTAAATCCAGCCCAGATCCTTTGTAGGTCCAGCCCAGAGCTAGAAGGGGATGGGATGGCCATGGATAACACCTGGGGCAGACCTGGGAGGCTCCTGCTTGCAGAGCCCATCCTGGGCTGGGCTTTGGTTCCTTCAGACAATTTTTCCTTCCTGACCTTCCTTTGGCCAAACAGAACAGCCAGGAGAAATTAAACAAGAGGAGAAAACATTCTTGGAGGTCACGCCGTGTCTTTGTGCCCAGGTTGGCCTGGGATGCTCTCCAGCCTGGGCTTTTTTGCATGAAATGCTTGTGTTGTGCTCTCTGTTTTTTTTCCCTGTTTTTGACACGTTGGACATCATCCTGGTGGTGTTCTGCTATGGAAGATTAAGTGTGTTCCTAAGGAATAGGCTCTACCATCTTCCAAATCTCAGTGCTGCAGTCAGTGCAGGACATGACAGATGCTCAGGATTTATAAGAACTCCATAATTTATTTCCAAAAGCAGGACATAAATCTTGAATCTTGGAAAAAAATGTACTTACGTCAACTGCTCTTGCTGAAGAAGGATGGAATTAACACTCCGAAGCTGACAGCTCTTCCATCCTCTGAGGAACCAAGAGTTTTCTGTGGATTGAGGTGATCTTGATCTTGGCCAGTGGAAGGTGGAGTGGGAGGGCAGTGCTGCTCGTGGAGGAGTTTGTATCAAATTGAGGTTGGAAACTCCTCTTTGGAGGTTTGGCATCAGAAACCACTGGTGAGACGCACCTGGTGTTGGGTAGCAGAAAAGTAAAGTGCAGGGATTTAGGAAAATACTGGATTTGTATGTGTGGATCTGGTAGGGAGGAACTTAGGACAAGGTGCCATGTCCCACAAATGGCATATCCTAAGTAATTAAGGATTCCACTTAATCAAATACTTCTTTTTAAAGTGAGGCTCTTATCCACAGTGTTGCTGTCATGTGGGAATGGTGCCTGGCAGGAGGCTGATCTGTGGCTGAAGGGAAGTTTGCAGCCCAAGTACAAATGGATTTAAGGGGGCAGTGGGGGCTTGAGCTGGAAAGGTGGCTCTGGTTGGATTGTTGGTTGTTTTAAGCCAGTTTCCCACTAATAAAGTTTCTTGCTAAAATAGTCCTTGATTTCTAGAGCAGGGCTTTAAAAAGAAAGAAAGGATAAAGCAGGGAAGGAAGAGGAAAGGTAGGATGGAATCCAGTATTCCTTTGTCAGTGGAAATGTGGTGTCCTGCAGAGCATCCCTTTCCAGCTGCTGGAGAGCAGAGCTCTTGCTGCTGAGTTGTAGGCTTTCCTGGGGGGTTAATCCAGTGAGGAGGGGCCCCTGCTGCTTGGCCCTTGGGAAAACTGCTGTGTGTGGAAATGGGAATTAGCAGGATCCCGTAGGGTTTCTGCAGGATGTCTCACATGCTCATCTCTGCACAAGCTGCCAGGAATGGCTGTTGTTCCTGGTTTGGCTTTTTTTGAGGCAGAACTTTCAGTTTTCTGAAATGTTTACTTTGCTCTTGTGCAGAGGAAGGGTAGGGCTTGAATCTTGCTGCATTTATTATTGATAACATGAATTGAAAACATTACAGACACAACTGTGGCATGGTCTGTACTGTAGCAGGACTGTTCTACCTTGCCAGAATAAAATCATCCCAGCTCCAGAGAGCTCCAAAACTACAGCTGCATGTTCATCCTGATAATTTTCTTTAGGACTTAGAGCTCTAACTAACGATTTCCTATAATAAAAGCTAAATTTCAGGATGGGGGGATATTCTTGAATCAGATTGCTGAATACTTGTATATTGCTTTGAAAGTGCTGGAAATTCCTTAATTTTTCAAGCTTCTACTTCCTGAGCAGCAGGATGGCACCAAGGCAAAGACAGGAATAAGTGTCAAGGGTCACAAAATCATGGAATGATTGAGGTTGGAAAAAACCTCCAGGACCATGGAGTCCAAGCTGTGACCAATCCCCACCTTGTCACCAGCCCAGAGCACTGAGTGCCATCTCCAGGCTTTCCTTGGACACCTCCAGGGATGGAGACTCCACCACCTCCCTGGGCAGCCCCTTCCAATATCTAATGACCCTTTTCTGGGGAGAAATTCCTCCTGATGTCCATTGAAAGTCCTCTCACAGTTCATGCTTCCCGTGAAATTATATTTATTGTCTCTAAACAACTGAAAGCCTCTTTACTCAAGCTTGCTGTCTTTGTGAGAATTATTTATTAACTGAAAATTCCTAAATGCCACCAAAATGAAGGATTCCTGTTGTATTGTCCTTATTAATGGAGCTGAGCCAATGGTCCATCCTGTCCGTGGGCAAATCTTGTTGCTCCTTGTCACCAATGAGCACTTTGAATTCCCAGTTATTTTGCCCTGTACTGGTCCTCCTGCTCCTGTTGGGTTTGGGGTGCACCTGAGATGTTCTTATTTCAACCTCCAGTGCCAGAGTGGGAGTTGGTTTTAACTCTTCCCTTTCCTGTCATTCCCAGGCATCGGAAGAGGCCTCTCTGCGGGCTCTGGAGAGTCTGATGACGGAGTTTTTCCACAATTGCACAACAAATGAGCGGAAACGTGAGATAGGTGAGTGTCTGCCACTCCTCAGGGATGCTCCTGTGGTGTTGGCTGCCTGCAGGCCTCAGCAGAGGTGCCTGGGTTATGTTAAACACAGCTGGGTCTGACACTGAACTGGCATCTTACCCTCTCCTGCTTAGGTAGGAACTGGGAGGAGAGGTTTAGGTGGTTTGGGTTCCTGTGGATAATATTGGAAGATTTTTATCCTATGGATAATATGGACATTTCCTCTGTACATTGTTGGAGTGTACTGCTGGAAAACCTCTGCCTGACTGACTTCAGCATTAGGAAGGCAAAGCAAGGCCGTCCTAGTTCTTGTGGAATGACAAGCAGGAATAACAGCAAGGCTTCCTTTTGGCTGCTGTTGTTAAATCCTGAGGAGCAGCAGAGACCTTGCAGGTGCTCTGGGGGAGCTGCTCCTGGTGGTGCTTGGTGGCTGTAAAGAGGCAGCTTCCTTCTGTTCCCAAACAGCCACAGGGATGCTCCAAGGGCTGGAACCCTCTGGAGCCAGGCTGGGAGAGCTGGGGGTGTTTGCCTGGAGAAGAGAAGGCTCCAGGGAGAGCTCAGAGCCCCTTCCAGGGCCTGAAGGGGCTCCAGGAGAGCTGGAGAGGGACTTGGGACAGGGGCCTGGAGTGCCAGGACAAGGGAGAATGGCTTCCCCCTGCCAGAGGGCAGGGTGAGATGGGATATTGGGAAGGAATTGTTCCCTGTGAGGGTGGAGAGGCCCTGGCACAGGTTGTCCAGAGAAGCTGTAGCTGCCCCTGGATCCCTGGAAGTGTCCAAGGCCAGGTCGGACGGGGCTTGGAGCAATCTAGGACAGTGGAAGGTGTGGGAAGGGGTAGGACTTGATGAGCTATAAAAGTCCCTTCCAAGCCAAACCACTCTGGGATTGTTCTGTTTCTGCCATCTCTAACTTCAGCACCAAAAGTATGATCAGCATGGAAGGCTTGTCCCAGGAGTGCTGTAAAATAAAGAACAAATAACCAACCAAGGGTTTTGTTCTGCTGTGTTTTTTCCTATGGTGATTTCCTGCTGTCAAAAAGGTATCCCTCATTTTCCTGCTTAAATTGCAGGAAAGAAACCAATTGATTAAGCCTTAAATTTGCTTTCCCTGTAAAGCAGCGCTTGTGGCTTTTCTCTTTGGCACTTTGTCACTTGATGTGAGATGGCCAAATCCTTTCCTGAGTGTTCAGGGAGGATTTTGATACAAACAAAGTCAACATTTCTTGGAGTTGCATTAAAAGACGGTGGGTTTAGAACACTATGTGTGATCTGAAGTGCTCCTACTCTTTCTCAGTGACCTGAAATCCCAACATTTGGATTCTACAGATAAAATGTTAATGCTCACAATACAATTTTTGTGTGATTTGTTTTAATATTCAGCTCTTAGTCTGCTGTAGTATTGATGTCAAAACTGATTCTGAAGTGACACGTCTGTTTTGTTTTCATTAAAGCCTGCTGTTAGATTGCTTTAAGTACTTTAGAATGTGATTTTATTCTACTTTTTTGCCCTCCTCCAGGTTGTTTGAGTCATTCCCTGAACACAGAGTCTCTTCCCAACTCACTGTGATACTGTGCTATGGCTTTGTTTACAGCTGAAAAATTTTAATGTAATATTTTACATCACATTAAAGTACATTTTAGAGCAACACTTAATTTTTTTTTTCTTTTTACAGAGGAGCTTTTAAATAACTTTGCCCAGCAGATAGGAGCCTGGAGATTCTGCCTGTACTTCCTGTCCAGCACAAGGAATGACTATGTGATGATGTACAGTCTGACTGTGTTTGAGGTGAGCTGAGCTCTGGCCTGCTCTGCCTGGTGCAGTTTTATCTGGCAATTGATTTTTTGGGGGGAAATGTTTGTCTGAAATGGCGGCCCTGGTAAGTACAGTGATAAAGGATGCTTTTATTGCTCTCTGCTAGAGAGGCTGCTTAATGGCAGGCTAAGAGTAGGAGAATATGAATCTTTGTACACAAATTGAAGAATTCGTTTCCTGGCATCTCTAAGTACAAATTACCTCCAGTTTCAGAGGCTGCTTGAGTTTCTGCACGATGCTTTTAAGGGTGTTATTGCTTTTATCCTGTTTTTATGAGCAGAAATATGGGTGTGATTACCTGCTCTGGCTCCTGCAGCCCTGAATGCTGAGAGGGAAGGCTAAGCTGCTTTTATTTTACTGACATTTTGTAGTTGTGGTTGATGCTCTTGAACTGCATCCTGCAGACTTGTGCTGGCTGTAGAGGTGAGGTCTCTCTTACATGGCCACATCCCACTCTTCACCTATTTATAAAAGAACAAAATTGGGGTTAAAAGCCTTGATATTGATTTCTGCGTCTACTGGCATAAGCAGAAGTTTTCTGTGAACATCTCTGTTGTGTCAGCTGATTTCTCAATGGCCAGTGCAGTGTCTTTCCCTGAGGATATCCTGGGATTTGGTCCTTGTCACACCTCACCCTGGCCCTTTTGTGGCCTCTGTGTTGTGTTCTTGCCTGGGTGGGCACTCCGAGCTGTGCCCCTAAATCAGGGGTTTATTGCCTTTGCACTGGGCCACTTTTAGGTTTAAAAAGTTTAGGTAAAAACTCTGCTCTTAAATTGTGTTGTTTTGACAAATTATCCTCTTTGTTGTTCATTTCTTCTCTTAAATATTCCCTTTATTTATTAGGGATTGCATGGGGAGTCTGGACTCCACCTGCAAACTGAATCTGCTTTACCTTTCCCTCAACAAGGGGTGATTGTGGCAAATGACCTGGGAATTATTCCTGCTCTGGGGGTGGTGTCCCACAGCTGCCTGTAACAATTAAACTGGTTTTCCTGAAGAGCAAAGCAAGTGCAGGGCCAAGAGTTGGATTCAGTGATCCTTGTTATAATCCTGTGTGGATCCTTCCAACTCAGGATATTTTCTGGAGTTTGGTTCCTGAGCCTCTGCTTCCCTGGAAAGGAAAAATGTAGCACTGAGAAACTTAATTGTGCCCAGAATAAAGAAATCCCTGTCCAAGGGCACAGGGAGGGACAGGAGTCCCCAGCCCAGCTGAGGGAGGAGGATCTCTCCACGCAGGAGCTTGGATTCCCAAAGTTCACTGGTGTGGTGCTGCACATGAACTGGTCCTCAGGGCCTGTCCCAGTCTGCAGCTTCCCAGCTGTCCAGGGGTACTGGATCAGTCAAAGGAGGGGTGTGAACACAAGGATCATTCCCCAAACTTCCTGAGAACGTGGTTTTTCCAAACTGTTTAGGGAGTTAGCAGTAGATCTGGAATAAAACTCCTCCTGACTCCCTCCCAGAGGAACTGTTTTCACCTCCTGCTTTTTGGAAAAGAAGACATCTTTCCAAAAGCATTTATAGGTGGAGAAAGCTGCAGCTGGCAGCTCAGAGGAGGAGGACAAAACACAGTGGGCATTAAAGGATGGGTGTTAAAGCTAAAACATCTTCCAGTTTTATTGGGATTCTGGACTTGCACTGAGGAACCGTCAGTTGGTCGGGCCATTGTTTTTAAGCCAAACTTCTGGATTTTCTCTGCTAGAAAGCACCAGAACCAACTTATTGGAAGAACTTGTGTATTAATATCACTGTGTGCCTCTCCACTGGGAACCTGTGCCTCTGCACATCCTGCTGTGGGTTGGATCTGCTTTGACCATAAATCATCTTCCCATTTGGGATCTTTGTGGTCCCTCCCAACCCAAACCAGTCTGTGATCCTGTGACCTCCTGTGTTCTGTTCCTGCAGATGGGCACAGACGTTGATTGTCTCAGCCTCCTCTCTGGTTATCCCAAGAGGCTCAGCTCCTAATGCTCCAGGGCCCCTAAATGGGATCGTAGCATGGCAGGGAAGCACTTTGCAACTCTGCCTTCCTTTGGATTCTGTCTGGCTTTAAGTGGACTAAAAGCTTGCTGTTCCAGTGGTGCCTTGTCGCTGCCAGGCAGTCACTCAGTGACCTTCCAGCTCAGCCTTAGGAGACCTGGGTGGCATCAGAGGCATCTAAACCCAAACCTGCTTCCCTGTTTTTCTTTTCCTGCTTCATACAAAGCTGTGCTTTCTCCTTTAAAGGGGAAAATGTCAGTGTCCAGGGTTGAAAGGTATGGAACTTGTTCTGTGCCTGCCAGCTTGTTCTGCTTGACCTAAAACCAGTTAAACCAGTAACTTCAGCTCTGCTGTGGCACTGCCAGTCCTGGGCCATGAGACGCAGCAGCTCTGCCAGGTGCTCTGTCCCTGCTTTGTTGTTCACCTGGAGAAGAGAAAGCTCTGGAGAGACCTTAGAGCCCCTTCCAATGCCTCAGGGGGCTCCAGGAGAGCTGGAGAGGGACTGGGGACAAGGGATGGAGGGACAGGACACAGGGAATGGTTTCCCACTGCCAGAGGGCAGGGATAGATGGGATATTGGGAAGGAATTGTTCCCTGGGAGGGTGAGGAGGCCCTGGCACAGGTTGCCCAGAGAAGCTGTGGCTGCCCCTGGAGCCCTGGGAGTGTCCAAGGCCAGGTTGGACGGGGCTTGGAGCACCCTGGGATAGTGGAAGGCGTCCCTGCCCATGGCAGGGGGTGGAATGAGATGGGCTTTGAGATCCCTTCCGTGCTGACATTCCATGATTTTACGTGTCCGCATTCTCTCAATGTTTAACCTCAGCAGAACACGTCCAAGATGAGCTCATTTGGGAGGCCTGTTTCTTTTGCAGAACCTGATCAATAAGATGTGGCTGGGGGTCCCATCCCAAGACAAAATGGAGATCAGGAGCTGCCTGCCCAAGCTGCTGCTGGCTCACCACAAAACTCTGCCTTACTTCATCCGGAACAAGCTCTGCAAGGTCATCGTGGACATCGGCCGGCAAGACTGGCCCATGTTCTACCATGACTTCTTCACCAACATCTTGCAGGTAGGAAGTCTGGCCATGAATGAAACCAGTTTTTCCCTTTAAAAACATCATTTTGCTTCCTTGACTAGTGATTTCCCTTGATGAAAATTAAATAATTACTTGTTGCTTTGTAAATTCCTTTTTAATTTTATGGTAACCGTCACCTTTCTATGCTACATTTCTCCCTAGTGTTATAAGAGTTTTGAGAAAGGAACAATGCTATGCCACAAGCATTCCGTTTGAATTTCAAATATTATGGGCTAGTTCTTGAAAATAAAGGGGTGGTGGGTTGTTCTTCAAAAGTTAGACAAGTTTTTTAAAACAAAAAACAAATGAAACTATGGATGTGTCCCTGGGTGATTCTCCAAAGGGCAGTTTCTCAATGGGGCTATTGGAGATTTTTCATCCAATAGCCAGAGACACCCCAAAATCTCTGGTAGTTCATCACATGAGGTCACTGATGGGATGTTGTTGGGGTGTCTCAGAGGGCTCTTGCAGGAAGGTTTGAGTTGGAGGATCCTGACTGAGTCCATGCTATTAGTTGGAATGTTGGTTGCAATTCAGCATCCTTGCAGGGAATCCTGAGCCAGGCTGCTGCTGGAGCCTGACCAGGCTGGTGCAAACCTCTTTTTGTTTGAGTATTTTGCTTCCAGCTCCCTTAAAATTGTTCCTAATTGGCTCAAAGAGGCTGAGTGTAAACTGAAGTGCTGCACAGGCTTTTTCTGCTGACATAATTACATGATTTGAATGCAGCAAAGCCCACGGCCAAGCCACAAGGCAGTTATTTAAATCCAAATCCTTGAGTGTCAGGAGTTTATTTGTTAAGGCAAATGGATCTAGTATTAATTACAAAATTAAAAAAAAATACTAACTTGGCTAAAGATTTTGTTCCTAGCTGGTGTAATTACTTTTCAGCAGTGTTCTGGAGTGTGACATGCTGCAATTCTTGCCTGAATTGTCAGTTTGACAATAAATACTTGGAGATTAATGTCTTACACTTGGAGTTTTGGCTGTCATTTCACCTGGAGCTGAACTGAAAGGCATCCTGAGTTCTCCTGGCCTTCCAGACACTCTGGGGTTATCTTAAGGGATTGCAGAGCTCACTTAAGGAATTTTATTTTCCTTAAGCCTCTCCTTGTGAACTTAGCTGTGGAGGGAAGTGTTCCCATAAATTAATTTATGTGGCAGAAACATTCCTAAAATGTTCAGAGGAAGTGGAAGAAAACCAGAAATGCTGAGTTCCAGGGCCTCAGTAGAAGGAAGAGTAGCACAGGAGCAGAATGACTTGCTGTTAGAATTGCAGATGAGCCCTGTTCTGAGATCATTTGAAGCTTGTTCTTTGTTCTTTAGCATTAAATTGTATCCCAGAACTCTGAATAGTCTCTAAACCTTTTACTGAACCACTGGAGGGGTGGAGAAGAAAGGTAAATTGGGCTATTGTATTGTCATTATGCAAACCCAGTAATTCTACATAAAGTGCTACTTCCTTAGAGGTTTAAAATTTGTTTAACCTGACTGAAATACCAGTGCCTGGTATTGCTAAAACTTCCTGGATTTGTCAGAAAATATTCTGAGAGATGATGTTCAGTGCCTTCACAATTTACCTGAACAATTTACCAACAAGTTTTGTGTTTCACTGAGTTCTTTATCCTCTGCTCCAGTGCCTGGGGCTTCCTTTCCAAAAGCCAAGCTCATGTACATCTGAGTGAAGAGCTTTTAGAGGGGCTATTTTCTCCCCAAATATTTCACCAAACTGTGAGGTTTTTAGCAGTGTTAACTCAGCCTGGCCCTGCTTTGGTGGGTAGGGGGATTAAGACCAAAGTCAGTCTGTATTACACTATTATGGCTTCAAGGATGAGCTGTAGCAACTGGGGTTGGCTTTGGACTTTTTTCTCCCAGGGGGAGTGTGCACAAATCCCTTTGGATGTTTCAGGTCAGCAGTGAAGAATAGTGTAGTCCCTCCGCTGGAAATCAAACTTTGTCCCAGTTGAACAAGTTTTTAATATCCTGGTGGCTTGTGAAGGCAAAAGTCACCTTTTTCCCCAGTCCCATTCCAGCATGTGGCAGAAGACACTCTTTTTAGGGAAAATGCAATTTCCAGTTTGCAGTACAGGTGCCAGGGGAGGTTGGATCCCTCAGCTGTGTTCTGGTGGCATCTGCTCCTGCCTCCAGCTTTTGTTCCATGTGGGAAGGGTGGGATTTTTCTGGGGAAGCTGCTTGGCTGATGGTGCAGGCTCTGCCCTGGTAGGTGTGAGCTGCTGGTGCTGAGGTGGTGCTGGGAGGGGCTGAGGTCCGAGGAAGGCAGCAAACAGAAGGGACAGGCTGTCCTGTGAGCGTGCTGGGACAGACAGTGTGTGCAGTGACATTGTGAAAGCTCTCTTGAAACCCCAAGGAATCCCATGGGGCTCGAGCTTTTGCAACATCAGGGACGAACGTCTGGGGAAATCGAGTGTTCCTCTGTGGGAACTGGTCTGCACTCAGCTGTGAACTGTGAGTAGCATTGCTAATTCCTGTCAGTGACTGCTGCCCTCACCCTGCTCTGCTGTGCCCCTCAGCTGATCCAGTCTCCTGTGACCACCCCGCTGGGGCTGATCATGCTGAAGACGACCTCGGAGGAGCTGGCGTGCCCGCGGGAGGACCTGAGCGTGGCGCGGAAGGAGGAGCTGCGCAAGCTGCTCCTGGAGCAGGTGCAGACGGTGCTGGGGCTGCTCACAGGTACGGGTCACTGCCCCCCGAGCCCTCTCTGTGCCCTCACCACCCCGGACATGCTGCTGCCTGGCACCCCTGGGGCTCGGTGGAGCAAAATACAGGTTGCTGCTGCACTTGGCACGCTCAGCTCCACCCTGGGTCAGCTTAATATGAACCCACTTGTGTAGCAGAGCAGCTGCTGAGCTCCATGTGTCCCCCTCCATGAAGAGGGACTGAAGTTGTCTTCTCTCAGTGAGCCCAGTGAGCCCAAAGCCATTATTGAGTGTTTGCACTCACAGTGTCCCTGCTCAAAGCACTCAGGGTGTGTTCTGCCGGCGCCCTCTTGCAGGCTGTGCTGTGTTTGTTAGATCAGTCTGTCTTGGAGCAGGCACTTCTGAAATGTGTCTCTTTGGCCAGGTATTTTGGAGAGCATCTGGGATAAGCACAGCGCTACTGCTGCCACTCCACCGCCGTCCCCGACTTCAGGAGAAAGTGGTAAGGACACCTAAAGCTACAGGATGGTCTTTCCATGTACTTAAACCTGCAGTATCAGGCACAGATCCTTTCCTTTACTGTCTAGCCTCTTGTAATAACCCTTTCCTAGAGCTTTTCATAGGCCAACGAATTCCTGATTGGAAGGCAAAACCCTGCACAAAGAAATAATTTCCACTGCAAATGTCACCTCATAAAAAGTGTCCACAGAGCCGCTTGTTGTCCTTGGTTGGCTGAAACCTTCCTGAAGTTTCAGTGCCAAATGCTCTGATGACAGGGAGTCAGAAACATGGAATTGTTAGGGTTGGAAAAGCCTTCTAAGGTCAGCAAGTCCAGCTGTTATTCCAGCACTGCCAAGGCCACCACTAACCCATGTCCCCAGGTGCTGCATCCACATGCATTTTGAACACTTTCAAGGATGGTGACTCCACTACTGCCCTGGGCAGCTTGTGTCAGATCTGGACAACCCTTTACATGACAAAATTTTCCCAATATCCAAACTGGCACAGCTTTAGGCTGTTTCCCCTTGTCCTGTCCCTTGTTCCCTGGGAGCAGAGCCCGACCCCTCCCTGGCTGCCCCCTCCTGTCAGGGAGTTGTGGAGAGTGCGAAGGTTCCCCCTGAGCCTCCTTTTCTCCAGGCTGAGCCCCCCAGCTCCCTCAGCCGCTCCTGGTGCTCCAGACCCTTCCCTAGCTCCATTCCCTTCCCTGGACACGCTCCAGCCCCTCAGTGTCCTTCCAGAATTGAAGGCCCCCGCACTGGACACAGGACTGGAGGTGCCTCAGCAGTGCCAGCACAGGGGACAGTCCCTGCGCTTGTCCTGCTGCCACAGGACCTGGTCCAGGCCTGGTGCCATTGCCCTCTTGCCCACCTGGGCACATTTTTCCACTGAGCAACTTTTCAGGCTCTCTTCCCCAAGCCTGTGGCCTTGCCTGGGGTTGCCATTGGCATCTGAATTTAGCACATCAAAAGTCAGTGGAGTAAAACTGAGGCCTATCTAGGAAAAAAATAAGACTTTGTGAAGTGCTACAGGTTTCCCAGAGAAGCTGTGGCTGCCCCTGGATCCCTGGGAGTGTCCAAGGCCAGGTTGGACGGGGCTTGGAGCACCCTGGGATAGTGGAAGGTGTCCCTGCCCATGGCAGGGAATGGGAATGGGATGGGCTTTAAGATCCTTTTCCACCCAAACTGTTCTGTGATTGTGACAGTTTGTTTTCTGTCTGTTCCTGTTAGACTTTGGTGTGAGTGCTTATCTGACCTTAACTCATTTTCATCTCTATTTCTTAGTTACCTTCAGAATGGAGAACACACTGTTGTGTGCTTGTCCTTGGCACACATTTCCCTTGTCTCTGGGACCTTGAACAGTTCCTTGGGAGTTGCAGACCCTTCCCTGCGGCCAGACTGCACCAGGCAGCTGCAGACAGCTGCCTGTGATAGGCTGAGGGCAGTGTTTTGTTGGTGTTAAAACTTCCACACTGAAGCTTGAGCAGCATCTGAAATGCTTCTTTCCTGTAGAAAAGCTTAAAGATACCTTTGTATTTATATACATACCACAAATTTTAATGGGAAGGAATATTCCTGTGGGTTGGCAAGGTGGGAGTGGATTTTGCTGTAGCCAGGAAGAGTTTGAGCAGGAAATACTAGCAGGGAAGATCAAAGCTTGCAATGTCAATTGGGAAAAGCGGTCCTGGGAAAGGGCACAGGTGGAATAAATTCTGGTTGTGGTGGAAGCCTCTTGGAGATGTCCCTCAGCCCCCTGGGGCTTGTGCTGAGGCAGCTTTCACCCACCTGTGTGTTCACCTCGTGACTTGGGATCACATTTCCCAAACCGAAAGCAGGCTGCACTTCTGTGCTGGGCTTTTCCTTTCTCCCCTCTCAGGGAAAACAAACAAACTTCTTACACAGTGTTTTTTCCAGGTAATTGCTCAGAACCAGGACCACACTGGCTGTTCTTTAGAAGTTTCACTGGGTCCTGCCTGGGCAAACTTGTTCGTGTGAAACTTTCTCTGTTTTATTTTCCTATGCTGTGTCTTAGCTACTCTCTCCATGTTAAAACTGGTTGTGCTTCAAGTTCTTGAAGTCACAGAATCACAGACTCATTAAGGTTGGAAGAGACTCTAAGATTGAGTCCAACCATTAACCCAGCACTGCCAGGTTCACCACTAAACCATGTCCCCAAGTGCCACATCCCCTTGCCTTTTGGACACTTCCAGGGATGATGATTCCACCATATCCAAAAAGAGCACCGAGTGCTTCGCTCTGATGCACTGCCTGCTCACTTTCTGTGTTTCCTGAAGGACCCAATTCATGCAGCAAAATATTCCTGTTTACTGGTGATTCTTGAATTTTTTCATTGCATTGTTTCCAGTCAGGTGGAATTGAAGGTGTTTCAAGAGGCAAAATAACCTCCAGAGTCCCTATAAATGTTTAATGTCTTCCATCAGAGCCCAAATCTCCTTAGGAACTTGGAAAACCTCTGCTTCCTTTTTTGTTATTTGCACAGGGAAGCAAAGTGAAATGGTTACCTGCAAGTCTTGCACAGGTTTTAAATAGCACTGGAAGACAACATTAAAATTATTTCTCATATCACTTAAGCAAAGGAGCTCTGATAATGTCCCATGTTGGACAACATCTGAGTTATTGCATCCATATAGGATTTACTCAGCAACAATCTCAGCCTCCAAATGTTGTCTTTGCATGATTTATAGCACATTTCCTGATGAATCCCTTCCTCAGGAGTATTCACTGACCTGTGGCAAACAAGTGAGTAACAGAAGTGTTTGTTGCTGCTTTGCTGCTGCAGGGCCAGTCCCTGAGAGTTTTCTCCTTTGGCAAGAATGCAGCTGATGCTGTAAATCTGTCACCTATTTGCAGAGACACTTAAAATCCCTTAAACTCAGAGCTTTGGTGATGTAACTGTGTGCAAAGCACTTGGATCAACTGCTGTGAGGTACAGGAACATAATTGGGAGTTTCTGGTGTTGATGGATTAAGATGAGAATCTTTAATTCTCATTGATTTTTGTGGACTTTGCTGGACTGAAGGTTTAAAAGAATCACAGACTAATTTGGGTTGGAAGAGACCTTAAGGCTCATCCAGTCCCACCCCCTGCCATGGGCAGGGGCACCTCCCACTATCCCAGGGTGCTTCAAGCCCTGTCCTGCCTGGCCTTGGACTCTTCCAGGGATGGGGCAGCCACAGCTGCTCTGGGCAACCTGTGCCAGGGCCTCAGCACCCTCACAGGGAACAATTCCTTCCCAATCTCCCATCCATCCCTGCCCTCTGGCAGTGGGAAGCCATTCCCCCTTGTCCTGTCCCTCCATCCCTTGTCCCAAGTCCCTCTCCAGCTCTCCTGGAGCCCCTTTAGGCACTGCAAGGGGCTCTGAGCTCTCCCTGGAGCCTTCTCTTCTCCAGGTGAACACCCCCAGCTCTCCCAGCCTGCCTCCAGAGCAGAGGGGCTCCAGCCCGTGGAGCATCTCCATGGCCTCCTCTGGACTCACTCCAGCAGCTCCATGTCCTTCTGCTGTTGGACCCCAGGGCTGGGGGCAGCTCTGCAGGTGGGGTCTCACCTGAATGGGGCAGGGCAGAATCCCCCCTCCTCTGCTGCCCACGCTGGAGGCTCAGCCCAGGGCACGTGGAGCCCCTCACCCACCAACACCCCAAATCCTTCTCCAGATCTGCTCTCCATCCATTCCCTGCCCAGCCTGCATTTATGCTTGGGATTGCCCTGGCCCTGGTGTAGCCCTTGGCCTTGCTGAGCTTCAGGAGGTCTGTAAAAGCACAGGGTGGGCTGTACAGGTGTGAGGGTCCCCATGAGGGGTCAGTGTTAAAACTGAAGTGCAGGGTTGTCCTGTTCAGCCCAAGCCATGCGATACCTTCGGTTTCTGGAGCAGAGGAGAAGAAAGGGACACTGATAGGGAATGGCAGGGAATGATGAATTTAGTGATGGGAGACATCAATCTTGGTGAGAGATGGAGTCTTAGGAGGAATGTGTTCGTCGTTCAGGCTCTTGTGTACGTTGGAAGTAGCTCAGTAAATCATACCTGTTATTTTTGCACTGCTGGTGTGTCAGGGCATTCCACTTCCATAAAAAATCTCTTGGATTTACTGAGAACTTCAGATTCTGTAGCGTGGCAAGTGCCAGGTTTTTAAAGATGAAGAGACTGTACTTGAGGAAGATCAATGTGTGGAGCAACCTGGGGAAGGTGAGTAGTTTTCCAGCAGGTAGAAGTCTGGAAATCTGTGGGAATGGCAGCCTGGCTGGGGGTGTCCCTTGGATTCCATAATGCTTTCAAAGGGCTGAAAACTTTTGAGGAGGCGAAGGCCATCAGGGATAAGGGAGTCTCTGGATTGTTGATGGCTTAGTTAGAGGTAGGAGATAAAAGATGAGTGGAGTTGCCCCCTCTTTCTGTGAAGGGGGGGAGTTCACCCTGCACTAGGCAGGATTAATTCCTGAGCTTCTCCAGTTCATTCTCCAGAGAATTCAGATCAGCAGCAGTCAAAACCAGCTGCCTGCTGTGGTGCTCTGTGGAATTAAGGCTCATCTGCAGCTTGAATGGTGGCTGCAGTTCTGCTCTTTTGCTCAATGGGTGCAGAGCAGCAATGAAAGCTTTGTAGAAGGACAGTCAGGATGGTTGAGGGGTTTGAGTGGCTCCTCTGTAAGGAACAACAGAAGTAAAACCTTTGTTCTGTCCAAGAAACTGAGAGTGAGGAGCTGCATGAGAAACCTGCTGACACATGGAAGGTGAAAGCAGGGATTATTTCTGTTCCCTGTTTGGGTGCAGGAGGTAGAAAATGAAACCAGCAACTGACATACCCCAAACAAAGCAGCTTTTATGGTGGAGCTGTGGAACTGTCACTGGATATTGTAAATATTGGCTTTATGTGGCTTCAGTTGGAGGCTGGAGAAAGTCATGGTAGATAAATCCCGAGGCTGTGTGGAATTTTTCAGACTCCACCTTCCTCGGGAAGCCTTTGTCATGGGGTGGTTGAAGGCTGGGGGATGTGATCTGTGCCTGCCATGGCTTTTGGTCCCTGGGAGAAGGTGCTGCACTAAGAGAGCTTTTGGGTGTGACTGGGAACATCTGCCCTGACAGCACCCACAGGTGTCACGGGCCAGCAGAAGCCTCTGCCACGTCCAGTGTGATGTGGATGTGCCAAGCTCACATCCAGGATGCTCAGTCTTGTGGGGAGAGGTAATTTATAATAAATTCCTAAAATACACCCCATGGCATTTCTGTGTCCCTGTGTACCATGTGAGTGTCCTGCCTAGTAAGGCCAGAAGCGTTGTGTGAATTCCTGAGTCCAGAAATCACTGGTTCCTCTCAGACAAATAACTTGCTGAATCACAGGATGTTCTGAGTTGGAAGGGACCTACAAGGATCATCAGAGTCCATCTCCTGGCCCTGCACAGGACAGGCAGAGGCAGGGCTGGGCAGTGGAGGCCCATGCCCTGCCTGCCACCTCAGCCCTGCCCTCTCCCACAGGTGACCTCTTGAGTAGCCTCTTGCAGAGCCCCAGCGCCGCCAAACTCCTGAACCAGCCCATCCCCATCCTCGACACAGACAGCGAGTACATCTGTTCCCTGGCACTGGAGTGCCTGGCACACCTCTTCAGCTGGATCCCTTTGTCCACGAGCATCACCCCCTCACTCCTCACCACCATCTTCCACTTCGCCCGCTTCGGCTGCGACACCCGCGCCCGCAAAATGTCCTCGGTGAACGGCAGCAGCCAGCACTCGGTGCTGGGGCAGGAGCGCGGCCGCCTGGGCGTGCTGGCCATGTCCTGCATCAACGAACTCATGTCCAAGAACTGTGTGCCTATGGAGTTCGAGGAGTACTTGCTCCGCATGTTCCAGCAGACTTTCTACCTCCTGCAGAAGATCACCAAGGAGAACAACGCGCACACGGTGAAGAGCCGGCTCGAGGAGCTGGATGAGAGGTAGCGGCCAGGGCCTCGTGCTGTCTGAAGGGCTGTGGTTTTACTTGTGGGCGTGCATGGCGTGTCTAATGGCCTTTTTTTCAGAGCACTGTGCTGGGGCAGCTGGGCAGAGAGGTAGGTGTGCACAGGTAAGGTCCTGGGGAGGGCTGAGGGGCCGTGGTGGCCCAGGGTTGTGCTCCTGGCTGTCCTCTCCCTCCCCTGCCGCCATTCCTTGCTGTTTGACTGCAGGCCTGAGGTGGCACAAGAGCTGAACCTGTGGTCACAGCACCCAGAAGAGGCTCAGTGAGGTAAAGGCACTGCAGTGTCCCCTTTCCTGCTCAGTGTCTGCTGCTCTGCCCAAACCAGGCACACAGAGTGGGGACATGCTCTGCAAGTCATGGCTTGAAGGAAAACAGCAGCAGTTTCCTACCCTTCACTGAGCTGTCACCACTTCTAATTCTTTTTTATTTTCACTTTTGGAATTTATTTTTAAACAGCACCAAATACAGCTTGGGGAGCTCTGTTCAGAGGTGAATGGCTCCACCTCCAAGGCTCTCCACAAGCTTGGCTGGAGGCAGCAGGGAAGCAGCAGCACCTTGGGAAGCTGTGTATCCTCATTTTCCAGGGTGCTACTGCCATCTTTTGTCCTTTAGAACAGCTCCACTCTCCTGTATCAGCTATTCCTGCTTGTAGGGCAGAAAGTGAGACTGATCTTGCTGCCGTGTTGAGGGGCTGAGCTGGGTGTTGGCAGGGTGGTGACTTGGTGCTGCCTCCTGTCACAGGGCTGCTGACACTGGCAAAGAGGTTGCAACTCTGTGAATGTGCTGAGTGTCTTACTACGGCTACTTGGTGGTGGAAACAAATTTACACTCCAGAAAAAAAAAACTTTTTTAGGAAAAAAGCTGTGGGTCCATTTGTAGAGAGGATTTGCACATTTCTTCTGTAAAATTCCCCTTTTTCGTATCTTGAGATACACACAAAACTTTGGGATGGTACATCCAGATCAATAGGGAATTCTATTTGCTCTTTTTTGTTACTAGCTCTGACTTGTGTCACTACCTAGAAATGAGACAGGTGGGAATGTGCCACCTTTGCCTGCACAGAGAGCCAGGAATTCCCCTCTGGATTTTAGAGTTTCCCCTCTGGAAAATCCCAATCCCATATTTAAGTGTGTTCTTTGTTTTATGGACAATACCAAGCAGCCTTTGGGGCCAGGCTTCAGTGCAAGGTCTGCAGCTGTGCTGGCCTTGGCAGAGGTGATGTTGCCATTTCCTTGCATTCCTTAGGTGTGTTATCCACAGGGATTGCTGGGGTCTGGAGCTGTGACACCCCCTTTATTCATTGCTCAGGTCTGAAATAGGGATGGAACCAAGGTGTTCTGGAAGCTGGAAAGATCTGGCTGACTTCTGGGGGAGTGGAGCTTTCTTTTCCTTCAGTTCCTTTCCTTCTTTTCCTTCACCTGTCACCTCCAGTGGATTTTGGAAGTTTGTTTCCACCACCAAGTAGCCGTAGTAAGACACTCAGCACATTCACAGAGTTGCAACCTCTTTGCCAGTGTCAGCAGCCCTGTGACAGGAGGCAGCACCAAGTCACCACCCTGCCAACACCCAGCTCAGCCCCTCAACACGGCAGCAAGATCAGTCTCACTTTCTGCCCTACAAGCAGGAATAGCTGATACAGGAGAGTGGAGCTGTTCTAAAGGACAAAAGATGGCAGTAGCACCCTGGAAAATGAGAATACAGTGCTCAGAACCTGCAGGCCCTGGATTCCTCCCTTCCCTTCCTTCCCTTCCGCTGGTTATTTTTGTTGTGTTTAAAAAATCAGTCTGAACATGTTGGAACTGCCAAACTAGTCCAGGAAAGAGTAAGTTTAAATTGCCTTTTGCTTTATTTGTGATGGGTTTTGAAGATCCCAGAATATGGGAAGTGGCTAGGAAAGACCCAGACAATGTGTGGGTGCTTGGAGAAGGGGCTTTGGGGCTGGCATAGCTGGGGGCCAAAGGAGAATTTCACTGGGCTCAGGTCAGAGCCTGTTTAGAAAATAGAAATTAAAATGATGAAGGAAGTATTTGAGTCTGGACTTTGGTTTTTGGTTTTTTATTTTAGTAGGTTTGCTTTTGAAGTGTTTGATCTATGCTCAGTGATCTCCTGTCAAGTAGGCAGTGCCACATAAAAAAGAAACCTCATCTTTTTTTGCATATTCAAAGCAGTGTGTGGTTTTGAAGGCTCCTAACAACCCCCAGTGCTGCAGCTCCGTCAGCTTCTGGTCTTGAGGGAGTTCTTGTTAGAAAGAGTGGGGATTCCCAAAAAAAAAATCCCAAAGAATTTGCAGCAGGGCAGAGCAAGCAGTAGAGTAAAACCTACTCTGTTCCTGCATGTCTGAAACTGCGCTAAGCCCACGTTTTTGTTTAAAAGACAAACTTGAAGTGCTCTTGCACTTCAGAGCTCTGGGCATGTGGGAAGGCTGGAATTGCCTTTGTGTGTGATGCTGCCAGCAGTGCTGTGGCTGATGCAGCATTTCCCTCTCCCTGTACAGATTTGGAGGTGATTTTTAACCCTCTGAAGCTCGTGTTGGGCAGGGTGTGCTCCCCAGTGAAAGCTCACCCCACTCTGGGCTTTGCCATTTTCTCTCAAGAGCTCTCTGTGCTGCTCCAAGGTTGAGCTCCTGCTGCACTCCCTGCAGGTTTGGTGGGTCCCCTTTTGGGACCTGCACTCTGCACATTCCCTCAGTAACCCCCTGCTTTGGAGGAAGATTTCTCTTTATAGCCCAGTTCAGTCCCAGGCCTGGGCTCAGCTCAGAAACTCTTGGATGGCTGATCTGCCCTGCAGAAGGAATTCCCCTTTCCAGCTCTCAGCTCTGTGGCTCTGCCACCCCTTGGTATAGATATAACACCTGTATTGCCAATTCCTGCATTAACTTGTTGCTTCCAGCTGAATTCCTCAGGGGTAGAGTTCATTGCACTAATCCTGTCCCCATCAGTACAATGACCTTTGCTATTAAATTATTTCTCCAGGGTGGGAGGAGGGTTGTGTTTATTTGCAGGCCTAGTTGAACTCGATATTTATCTGAATATTAAAGTTGCTTTTGACTGGCCTGTCTTTTTTGCTGTTTCAGGTGTTAATGCAATCAAGGGTTGCCCATCCTGTAGGTAATTGTTGCAGGGCTTTCCATTTTAATCCTTCTTCTGGTGGTTAATTGTAACTTTCCTTTTAATGAGAGGATTTTGAGTGGCTTTTATCACTATTTCAATGAAATTGCTTTCCCCTGTGGCATCTTTCCTGGTTTTTCTCAGTGGTTTCTCCTTTCCCTTGTAGCTACATTGAGAAGTTCACAGATTTCCTCCGTCTCTTTGTGAGCGTCCACCTCCGAAGAATTGAATCCTACTCCCAGTTCCCTGTGGTTGAATTTCTGGCCCTGTTGTTCAAATACACCTTCCATCAGGTACAGCCCTACACTCTCCTTCTTCCCAGTCTGTTGTGTTGTCCTGTCCAGCAGGGCCAGCTTGTTTGCCTCAGATAACCCAAAAAAAGAGCAGTTAACTGCTCTTGCTGGCACTTCCCCAGTGATGCTGGGGACTTGGAAGTGGCTTCATGTGCTCTTGGATTTAGCTGGAAACTGAGGTCACAGGTAGTTACCCTGCACCAACAACTTGTCTGAGGGTTAACTTGGCTTCTGCTTTAAATTTTTTCTAGTCCTTGGAATAGAGAGTGTTGTCTGGAAAAGTCTAACTTGCTTGGTTTGTGTTTGGAGATGCTGTCCTTTGTCCTGAGCCTGTGGCCTTCTTATAACTTTAAGTTTTAATATTAAAAACACCCAAACTCGTTGGCTTCTGGTCCGTGTCACCTCACTGTAGAAGCTGTCAGTGCAACTCAGCCCCATGTACACATGAACAATGACAAGGAAACAGCTTGATAATATCACAGAATCATGGAATGGTTTGGGCTGGAGGGACCTTAAAGCCCAGCCTGTCACCCCCACTGCCGTGGGCAGGGATAACCTTCCACTATTCCAGAGTGCTCCAAGCCCTGTCCAGCCTGGCCTTGGACACTTCCAGGGATCCAGGGGCAGCCACAGCTTCTCTGGGCAACCTGTGCCAGGGCCTCCCCACCCTCACAGGGAACAATTCCTTCCCAATATCCCATCTAGCCCTGCCCTGTGGCAGTGGGAAGCCATTCCCTGTGTTCTGTCCCTCCAGGCCTTGTCCCAAGTCCCTCTCCAGCGCTCCTGGAGCCCCTTTAGGCACTGGAATGCTGGAAGCTGCTGTAACAAGCCATGAGATGGGTTAATGCTGAGACCAGCCTTGTAATTCCTGGATTCCTACTCCTGTACAGAAGCTCTTGCTCATCTTTTGACAGCTCTGAATCTCTCCAGTGACATCCCAGAAATGTTTCAGTAAAGCAAGAACCCTTCCCATGGACTGAACTCCTGTCTTCATTGTGTGAAATCAATCTTGCCATAGCTTGAGATATTCTGTGTGGATTTTGGTGTCTTTCAGCCTACACATGAAGGTTACTTTTCCTGCTTGGACATCTGGACACTCTTCTTGGACTACCTGACCAGCAAGATCAAAAGTCGCCTGGCAGACAAGGAAGCAGTGCTCAACAGGTGAGGCTGGGGAGCTGCCAGGGTGGGGCAGCATGGAAGCATGGAATGGTTTGGGTTGAAGGGACCCTAAAAATCATCTCATCCCACTCCTGCCATGGGCAGGGACACCTTCCACTATCCCAGGGTGCTCCAAGCCCCGTCCAGCCTGGCCTTGGACACTTCCAGGGATGGGACAACCACAGCTTCTCTGGGAAACCTCTGCCAGGGCCTCACCACCCTCACAGGGAAGAAGGATTTCTGTAGGATTTCTTCCTACCAAAGAGACTTCGTAGTCACCATGGAAGAGCTGTGAGAAATAAGCTACTGCTTAGAGCAGCTTCATGTGTGGTTGAGTCCTTTCTTTTTTTAAAATTGTGAAGTATAAAAAGCATAAACCTCAATGTTTTCACATTCATTCAAAAGAATTCAGGCTGAGCAAGCTCGGGTAGAAAACCTGCCACTCACATATGTTGTGTTTGAACCTTGCAGGCAGAGGAAGGAAGCTTTGTAGTCTAAAATGGAACTGGAGCACATCTGAGCACAAATTAGAGGAGGAAACTACAACTCAAGTTGCCTACTAAGTATTCACACAGCTCATACAACTAATGAATGAATTAGGAAAAGATTTTTATTTAATTAGTATTTTTAAATTCCTCTTTAAGTAGAGGATGTGTGTCTGAGAAATGTAGATGAGATGGGAAGTCAGAAGTTCCACTTGTTTGCTACTGTGTGTATTAATTACAGCAGTGGTTGGCGGCTCTTCCTTGGTAGGTGCTGACCCTGAAATGGGTGAGTTCTGTTTGATAAGAGTCTCTTTGCTGCCACTTCAAAAATCTGGTGAATATACAGGTCTTTGAGGTTTCAAAGCACCATGGTTTGTGCTAAGTGCAGAAGGAAGGTTCTTTCCCTTGAGCACACTGAGCTGAAGCAGTTGGTTTTTGAAAGACAACCTGGCATCATAACCACAAAGAAATGTGGAACTACCTTAGAGCAGACAGTTCTTCCTTTCAGCGTGGGAACTGTGGGGTTTGGATTTCACAAGAAATAGGTATTTGTGTTTGAACTTTATGGTTTGCTCCTCTTCTCCACCTGCCTAACGTGTTTAATGCATGTTGGCTTCAAATCAAACAGCCCGTGATGGAGAAAATGGTAACAAAGAGCTGACTAGGAGATCTGTCAGACTACAAAACAGATAAATAAAGCTTGTGAGTGGTTGGGGCTTTGCTGTTTGTCAGAGCTGCCTGCCCTCAGTGACAGCTCCAAGAGCTCCCTGCACACCCTGGGCCGTGTGAACTCGAGTTGGGCACTCTGGAAGTGGTTACACCACAGGGGCACAGCTTGAAGTTTCCTGTTCTGTGGTTTAGAAACTTTGCATTTTGTACACTCACCACCACTTTTGCTGCAGGATAAGTTGCCAAATCCAAGGTTACACCACCTTGCCCAGAGCTTTCAGCTGCCTGGCTGGTGACACAGCTGACTGTCAGTCTGACACTTGGGTTGCATCATGCTCTAAGTCTCTGGTAGTCTGTGCTAATACCTATTTTTCCAACCTGATTTTTTCCTAGAAAAGAGCAGGATTTTTTATGAGACCCCAGCTGTTTTGAGAAGCAGGTTTTTAAAACAAAAATCAAAGCAACCCCCCTTGAAATCCCTCAAGTTTGGTGTTGTGGCACCAGGAGTGATGGCATGCTCTGCTGATTTTGCATTATTTTTGGGTGATCAGTGAGAAGGAAGGTCTGGTGTGCTCTGTAGCAGCTCCCAGAGATGAAGGGATACTTCAGTGACGAGCCTGCAGTGCCACAGCACAAGTAGGAAAAGTGCTGGCTTTGTATCAGAGGACAAGGGCCTGAATTCCTTGGCCAGCAGTGGAGGGCAGGAGGACAGGAGCACAGACAGGCTCAGGAAGTCCCCCTGGAGGCAGCAACAACTGCCCTGGCTGCTCTGTTCCCCATTCGGGGCCCAAAGCAGAGCAGCAGAGGCTGCCAAGGAGCAGCTCAGGCAACAGGAGGCTCTTGGTGCCTCCTGTTCATGGACATCTGGTGTTATTGCTGGCAAACTGCTCCTGCCTTTCCTGTTTTGAACTCTGGGGCTGTTCCTGTTGCTAACAATCCCTTGCAGAGGGATACTGGATATTGCCAAGGCTCTCTCCCTGCAGGTCCCTTACGATCTGAAAGGAGCTGATTCCTCTAATCCCAGGAGCTGCCTGGTGTTACTGTTCTGTTTTGCATCTTCCCTTGGCTGGAAGGGTTTTATCCAGCTCTCTCTCTGTCTCCCCCATGTTGTAGGTACGAAGATGCCTTGGTTCTGTTGCTGACAGAGGTGTTGAACCGAATCCAGTTCAGGTATAACCAGGCACAGCTGGAGGAGCTGGATGACGAGACCCTGGATGATGATGTAAGGAGCAGGGCTGGACAAGGACAGCTGCAGGCCCACGTGTTAACTCTTGCCCTGGGAACACCTGGAATGGCTTTTCCAGAGCTTGTCCTTTGAGTATGGGCTGAACAGCTGCTTCTTGCCTCCATTCTCTGTGGGGTTTGAGGGGTAAAACAGCTTAAAATGCTTTTCACAAAAGTCACACTGAACAGATAGAACCTTTGGTTTTAACTTGGTTCTTACCAAGGGAAAAATCTAGATCCTTGTGTTCTGATTGTCAGATGTATTAGGTTTCCATCTCTGGACACCTTTGGAATTTAAAGTTTAATTTGGAATTAATTTATCTGGTCACTTTGGAATTTAAATGCTGAAATATCTCTGAGACAAAAACTTGAAGCTGTGTGTATTGTTTGCTTGTGTTTAAGCTTATTTTTCCTAAGTTGGTATTGATAAAGATCATCTTAATGCTGATAAATGGAAAAGTGGAGGAGGTGGCCAGAATGGGTGAGGCCAGAGCCCTTGGGAGGGCAGCTTGTGCTGCACTGCAGATGTTTGTCCTCTGAGCAGTGGCTGTGCCTTGTCACTCCAGGGAAACATGTGCCTAAAGCATGGCTTGGCAAATTAATCTCCATCAGACACCTGGAATCACACCTTCAGTGTCTGGGTGTCCCCACAAGCCAGGCCCTGGAAAGGAAGACCTCCCAGTGTCTCCAAAAAACCCTGGTTAGACAATTTCCAGGTAGTTCTTAACTAATAAAGGACTTTTTTTCTCTCTGTATTTCTTTGCATATAAATCATTAGTGGCACATCAGCTGCCACAAGAGGATGGGTAAAGGAAGAGAGGGAATTTCATCACCAGTGAAATTAGACAGATTTTTAATTCTGGGATCTTGAGGGCTGGTCACATCACAGCTTCTGAGTTTGACAACAGCACCATTTCTTATAACCAAAATAAAATATTTTCTTATTCATTTGACACATCATGTGGATACTTAGCTGTCATCTTACACCCTTGTAGAGCCCATGGTGGGTTTTGGATGGCTTCCCATGGTGATAATAGTGCACAAAGAAGGGCAGAAATTACCTTCTAGAGCAGGCCTGGTGAAGTTGTCCTTAGATTCATAAACAGTGATACTTGCATGGCTTTAAGCTTTAATGTAAAACTTGAAAAGGGTTTTAGTCCATTATTTAGGAACAAAATTAAGTCAGGACAAGCTGCTTTTGATTCTGGTGCAGGATGTTGCTTGTGTTGCTGTGTGTATTCCTGGTTCCACATTTACCCTCATATTAATGACAGGTTTGGGATATGAGGTACCAGGCACCTTCTTTCTCAGACATCTGTGTGGCTGAGCATGTGAAGAGTCTTTTAGTGTTAATATAATTGTAAATTAACCTCTCAAGTTACTGCCACTCTTCCCCTGCTTTCCCCTGCATTGTCCCCCCAGTTTTATCAATTTCATATGAAAATAGAACAAATTCTATATGAAAATAAGTTTGAGTGAGGTGTGTGAGTTAAATTTCTGTCAGGTGATGTTTTGGGTTATTTTGGGGGGGGTTCTCACTCTTCTTCCCTTCCCAGTGTCCCACAGCTGTGTGTTCCCCTGGGAAGGGCTGTGCTCACCCCGTGTCTCTTTGCAGCAGCAAACGGAGTGGCAGCGGTACTTGCGCCAGAGCTTGGAAGTGGTGGCCAAAGTCATGGAGCTCCTGCCAACTCACGCCTTCTCCACACTTGTGAGTACTTCCCCAGGCCGCAAGTGCCATGTGGAACCAGCACCAACTGCTGGAGCTCGCTGCAAGTTGTTTGATAGATGCCTCCGTGCAAAAAAAAGTGTGGACATTTGGGGTTGGATGCAAAACTTGGCAAGGGGAGATGAGAAATTGAAGGGGAAAAAATTATTTCCTTGGTTTTGTTGGATTTCTTGGTGTTTTGAAGAGAGTACTTCAGTGTCTAAATCCAACTTGCTGGACACTCTTTAGAAATTCCCATCTCTCCAAGTGTAAACATTTGGCAGCAACCCCTCCCTGCTGTTTATCTTGGCCTTTGTCTTGGAGGCAATGCTGTGAATTGGGCAGATAAGTGTCATTATTAGGGTTTTAAGGAGAGTGGGATCTTTGTTTAAATTAAAGGCTAGATAAAAATGCTGGAGAGAGGCCGTGGACAATTGGGAAGTAGATCTGATATGGATAAGTGCTTCTCTCCAGCTGGTGCTGCTGCCTTTGGTGGTTTCAAAGTTGTCTGGGTTTGTCGCATCATAGCAGTTTTGAGGAGAAGATCTTGAGGCTGGAAATGTGGTCGAGAATTCAGAGTATTCCATGTGCTTTTGCTGAGTGAGGAGAAAGGGAAGTAACAGCAGTGGGATCTCAGCAAGTGCATTAATCCTGCTGGGGCACTGCACACCTTCTGTAAACCCTGAGAAGCAGAGAAAACTGAGCTGCTGCAGAGGCAGAAGATGCCTGACCTGAAGTGGCTTTGGGGCTGATATTTTGATTTAAGAACAGCAGCAGGAGAAGCCTGTTCGTAGCAGGAGTGAACAAAAGCAGAAGCTGCTGTGCAGCTCTGGCGTGAGGCAGCGGGAGCACAGAGCGGGTGTTCCAGGGAGCAGATGGATCAGATGGAGAAGAGCATGTGGCTTCCTTGGAGTAACACATTCACACGAGGAAGACTCTGTGGTTTGTTAAATTCCCCTCAGGCAGTGGCACAAAGACACTCCACTGTTAATTAGGGACAGCATGTTGGAAGCTGGGTAGGGAGTGCTTTCCTGAGCCCTGCATTGTTCTTTCTCATGGACTGGGGAATGTTGGAGGCTCCCAAGCAGTTCCCAGTGCCTTCCACAGTGGCTGCAGGGCCGCAGGGGTTAGTTTAGCAGTAGCAAATAATTCAAACAGTGGACAGCAGCTGCCTTAACTCCATCCCGTGCTGGGCAAGGAAAGGCTGCAGCTCCTGCTGATGGGCAAGTGAACTTCCATAAAAACAACCACCTCGAGTGTGGTAGTTTTCACCAATAGAAATTCAATAGAGCTATGCCAGGCTGAAGGGGCTGAAGAATGTTCTTCAGCTAAGTATGAGCAGGACCTGGCATGTTTGGTGTCACCACTGAGTGATGGAGCTGGGCTGACACATTGTTCCCACACCAGGGTGCACGAGGACTGTGGTGTTTATTCCCTTGGCTGTTTTCCCCATGGAATTTCAGCTGATGCAGCCTGCAGCTTGCTGGCAGAGTGCTGCATTGCTTCCCTTCTGTACCCTGTTAGAGGCACTCAACTCAGCTTTTCTGATTGCTTAGTATTTTGGGAGCTCCATTGCGAGAAGCTGATGTTGCAGGTGAGGCAGGTGCAGCACAGACCTCCTACCCCACAGACTCTGTCATTCCTCTGCTCTCTGGGCTGGCTTGTACCTCCAGCTGCACATTCCTGGGGGTGACAGGCTGTGCCCTCCTCACTTCACTTGTCAGAACATTATCTTGTTAGGCTGATTGCTGGTGTTAGTGGGGAAAGGAGAGCTGTCACAGGGATGTGCCTTCACGGGGGTGGTCTTTGTTTTCCTGACAGCTGTCAGGACCTGGGAAGTTGTGGCATGCAGGATCAGCCCTCAGCCCAACCTGCCCTTCCTCCAAATGTGTGTCTGAAGGCACCAAGGAGAAAAGAGAACACTCTGCTCTGACAGAGTGATCAGTAGTTGGGTGTCACTGTCTGCCAAGGCCCAGGATCACACTCACGTCTTGTCTCCTCCAGTTTCCCGTTCTGCAGGATAACCTGGAAGTGTATCTGGGGCTCCAGCAGTTCGTGGTCACTTCAGGAACAGGTAATAACCACTGACTAACACTGTGCTCCTCCCTCTTTGACTGATGACTGCAAAACCACTCCTGACCTGCTTTGGTGTTGCTTTTTCTGTGTTCAGTTGTCCTGAACACACGTGTGGTGTCTGATGGCACAGTAGTTACAGTCCAACAGCAGAGAGAAACCTAATAATATGATTTATTTTTATTGGCATGGTTCTTCCCTTGTTCTGGTACTTGAAATGAAGATACCAGAGCTTTAAGAACAGATGAGCAGCACCAAATACTGCAGCTCCTTCCAGAGAAATAAGGAAAGCAGTAGCAGTGGGATCTGCGTGAGGGAAGGTTGTAGCCTAAGGCAATATTGAAATTTTGTGGTATGACCAGGAAAGGAATCTGTCCCATCTTCAATACTGCTGTATGTAGCAGAATGGTGATTGTTGTATAGGCACTTCTGGAAAAAATATTTCCAGTTTTAGCATCATTTCAGCTCTAGGATGGGCAATGTGTGGGGTTTCAGTGCTGTAGCACCAACCTGTATTAGAAGCTATCCTGTGGGCTGGATCAGCAGCAGCAGCTTGGAGGCACCTGTGGATTCAGGACTAGATGGTGGCACAGAATCCCAGAATGGGTCAGGTTGGAAGGCACCACAGTGGATCATCTGATCCAACCTCCCTGCTCAAGCAGGATCATCCCAGAGCACATGGCACAGGATTGTGTCCAGAGGGTTCTTGGTGCTGATGGCACAAAATGTTCCTGAAAGCTTAATCTGAAATTACATACCGTCAGTGGGAAGAAACCCTGATTTTCTTTGAAAGGTGGTGTTGCAGAACATACTTGCTTTTTTAGGAGAGGCTCTGACGTGTTTGAGCCCAGGTATACACACCTGAGCAGTAGGAGGATTGTGTGGGAAATGGGGCTGGCAGATTTAGTTACTGGATTGTTTGTTGTACCTGAGAAATGTGGGAGTACATGACACACTTCACATCAGAAGCAAATTCACTGTCCCAAACCTGCTGCTGGATCACTGGGACTGTAACCAGCAGAGGGAGTGTGGAAATCCACCTTCTCCAGAGCTGGGATCACTTCTGCTGGCAGCAGGAAACCAGGAAGGCTCCTCTTTGTGTAGTATTAACACTATACAGAAGGAAATAAAGGTGTAAAAGGCTGAAATAGTTGATAACATCTTTATCAGCCTTTGCAGTGTTGTCAGAACAGGTGAACTCGTCTTTCCAAGCTGGAGTGCTGCAGTCCCTTGGCTGGTGCTGCCATCTGAACTGTGACCCACTGCTGAGCTAATTTCAGAAAAATGCTCGTCACGTAATTAGAGTAAACTCTGCATTTCCTGTAGCTTTGCCCTTAGGTTTCCCATCCCCAGGAGCTGCATGTATTAATCACAAACTCCTAGGGTTTTTTTTTTACCTTGCACGAGTATGAATTTCCAGCTGGTCGGCGGTACTGGAGAAATGCTGATTAGCAGCCCCGTTGCTAACGAGGCGTGGTGTCGTGGCAGGTCACAGGCTGAACATCACGGCAGAGAACGACTGCAGGAGGCTGCACTGCTCCCTCAGGGACCTGAGCTCGCTGCTGCAGGCCGTGGGCCGCCTGGCCGAGTACTTCACCGGGGACGTCTTCGCCGCCCGCTTCAACGACGCCCTCACCGTGGTGGAGAGGTGGGTGCAGGCTCTGTGCCAGCTCCGCGGGCAGTGGCACACACAGGGCTGCTTTCTGCCTGCCCTTGGCCTGGGGAAATGGAGGCGGGAGGAGTTTGGTGGATGGAATCTTGGTTGTAAAGCCAATGGTGTGCCCTGGGCTGAGCCCCCGGTGTGGGCAGCAGGGGAGGGGGGGTTCTGCCCCTCTGTCCTGCTCAGGTGAGACCCCACCTGCAGAGCTGCCTCCAACCCTGGGGCCAACAGCAGAAGGACCCGGAGGTGCTGGAGCAAGTCCAGAGGAGGCCATGGAGATGCTCCAAGGGATGGAGCCCCTCTGCTCTGGAGCCAGGCTGGGAGAGCTGGGATTGTTCAGCCTTGCAGAAAAACAGCTCAAGGGTGACCTAATTGCCCCTTCCAGGAGCTGAAGGAGCCAACAGGAAAGATGGAGTGAGACTCTTTACAAAGGCCTGGAGTGCCAGGAAAGGGGGAATGGCTTCCCACTGCCAGAGGGCAGGGTTAGATGGGATATTGGGAAGGAATTGTTCCCTGTGAGGGTGGTGAGGCCCTGGCACAGGGTGCCCAGAGAAGCTGTGGCTGCCTCATCCCTGGAAGTGTCCAAGGCCAGGTTGGACGGGGCTTGGAGCACCCTGGGATAGTGGAAGGTGTCCCTGCCCATGGCATAGGGGTAGAACAAGATGAGTTTTAATCCCCCTTCCAACAAACCATTCCATGATTCTAAGTTTCCTGAATCCTTAATAAAATAAATAACTAGTAGGAGAGATAAATAAAATTAAATTGAATCAGTCACTTGCAAACATTGAGGAACTTGTGTCCCAGCATCTGCATTTGTGAGGCAATGAAATGACATGTAGAGTTTGATGACTTTAGTGTTGTATCTCTCAAAACTAAATCACCAAAACCTCCTTTGATGGTTGGACTTCATGATCTTAGATGTCTTTTCCAACCTTGATGTTTCTATGATTCTTCTCTTAAATAAGAAGACCTGTGAAAGCTGAAAAGCAGACATTTTATTCTTCCCTTCCATGGAGCTTAATTAGCATATATTTACAAATTGCAGATTTTCAGGCCTTTGCACAGGTTCTGTATTTTCATTTCCATGCAGGAACATCCGATTTGTTCCATCTTATCCCAAACAGTGCAATAGGCTCTGAATTATTTTAAACTACAAGGTCTAAATCTCGTTTGTGCATTAGCTGAACATTAACACAGACTAGGGTGGAGCTCAGGTGCTGGAGCTGCCTTGTACCATCCCTTAGCACTGCCATGTGTGTTTGCACTTTCAGGCTGGTGAAGGTGACGTTGTATGGATCCCAAATCAAGCTGTACAACATCGAGACCGCCGTTCCCTCTGTGCTGAAACCCGACCTCATCGACGTGTGAGTATGGGATGCACCCACCCTGGGCACTCCGTGGGGTGGGGAGGGATTGCATCTCCCACATCTGGTGCTCAGCCCCCTCGTTGGCAGATATCCTGGGAAACAGCCTCTCCAGGTGCTGGCAGCTCACCAGGAGAGCACCTTCTTTTAGCTGGTGAGAGTCAAGGCTGCTGCCAGCATTTTGGACCAGTCTTTCCTTTAATGGAAGTACTCAGGTCATTTAAAGAAAAACATGTTTGTGCTGAGGAGTAAAAATGCCCATTAAATCAGCTCTGGAAGCAAACTGGGATTGTGCCCTGTACTGGTGGCTTTAAAAGCCTTGTTCTCTCTCAGTGTAATTAATGATGAAATAAGCGTTACAAGAGTAATATTTTAAAGAAATGGATCCACTGTATAGTGTGTACAGTTTATATAAATATAAATCCAGTTTATGGATTTTTTGCTGCCAAAGTCAGATCTATGGCTCAGGTAAAAGATGTTTTTCCCAGTTGAGGATTTCAAATCCTTGTCTTCCAAGACAAACATATGCCTTCCAGCTGTGCAAGCCGTTTCTGGGACAGAAATGCCTGCCATCCAGGCACTGACATTAAGTGTGAAATCTTGATGCTGCTGGTCATAGATCAGCACTGTGACAGCCTTGTAGGGACCTTCCCTTCCTAAGGCTTTGTAGTTCCTTGCCAGCTGCTGTTTCATGAGCAGAACTTAAGGTTTGAACATTTGTTCTGCTCTGTAATTGCACCCAGAGCAGCTCCTTGAAAGCCCCCACTAGATTTCATCATATAACTGTTGTATAACTAACAGGATTTCTTCTATTAGTCCCAAGTGAATAGCACTGAATTTCGTGCAGGTGATGTTGTTTTAATGATCTCTTTTCTGGTTTGAAACAATTTGGGAGATGTTTTCCATGATCTGTCAGCAAGGGGTTTTCACCCTTTTCTCTGATGTCCCTGAAGAAACCTGTGGTCCATTTTGTAATGCTTGCCTGAGAAAGCAACACTGTCAAGCATCTGGGGGACACCTCAAACATCCTGACTCAATATGATATTGTGATAAAAGTGTAATTCTAAAGTGTGGTTATAGTCAAGGTACCAGCTGATGATGACTTGACCTTATCAATTTGCACCTTTGGCTTGGTGGGTCCAGAACCAAAAAAAAAAGCTAGTAAGGATTTTTCACAAACCAAGCTGCCAGATTTGTCTGAGAACACCACTGTTCTGCCCCACACGGTGTCAGAGCTGCCCCCCACAAGTGCCCTGTGCTGGTGTTGCCCATGTCCCACGCGTGTCCCTTGCTGTCCCCAGCCATGCCCAGTCCCTGGCAGCCCTGCAGGCCTACGCGCACTGGCTGGCCCAGTTCTACAGCGAGGTGCACCGGCAGAACCCCGAGCAGTTCATCTCCCTGGTGTCCACAGCACTGGAGGCCATCACCCCCCTCATCAGCTCCAAGGTACTGCAGGCCCTGGGAACCCAGCAGGGTGCTGGGGTGGGGCAGGCTGGGAGCTGGGGCTGCGTTCCAGAGCCACGGGAAGTGCCTTGTGGAGCAGTTCTGGATGGCACTGGGGGTCAGGCTAATACAGGAATAACTCATAGGCTTATAAACTCAGTATAATGATTTTTTGGCTTGAAAGCAGGGAAATCTCTCTCTCCTGGTGTTATGGGAACTGTCCTATGCTCTGGTTGACAAATCATAGAATTGTTAAGGTTGGAAAAGCCCTCTAAGATCGGGTCCAACCGTTCCCCCAGCACTGCCAAGGCCACCACTGCCCCACGTCCCGAAGTGCCACAATGACTTTTCTTTTCCTCCAGGGGNATGACTTTTAAATCCCTCCAGGGGTGGGGACTCCACCACTGCCCTGAGCACCCAATGCTTGACCACCTTTTCCATGAAGAACTTTTTCCAATATCCAACCTGAACCTCCCCTGGCACAACTTGAGGCTGTTTCCTCTCATCCTGCCCCTTGCTCCCTGGGAGCAGAGCCTGACCCCCAGCTGGCTGCACCCCCCAGGTCCTGGCAGCTCACTGTGCTGCCCCTGGCTGTGTGTGCTGGGTGAGTGGGCAGCCTGACCACGCTCTGTCTCAGGTGCAGGAGAAGCTGCTGCTCTCTGCGTGCCACCTGCTCGTGTCCTTGGCCACCACGGTGCGCCCGGTGTTCCTGATCAGCATCCCAGCAGTGCAGAAGGTGTTCAACAGGATCACTGACACCTCTGCCCAGAGGCTCCCTGACAAGGTGAGGTGGCTCAGACCTCTCAGTGTAGCTCAGGTGTCCTTGGGAAGATGCTCCTCAGGTCTTCATGTGGCCAGGGATGCCTTGAAAGGGCAGCAGTTATCTCTGTATTGTGGATATCCAGTAATTGCAGTGATGCTATTTGTAATTAATGATTTCTTTCAAGCAACAGCAGAAGGAAAAAACACAATTGCACCTCTTAGATCTGATTCCTTTCTCATTTGTTGACACCACCCTCAATTCTGCATAATCTTTGCAGTTGATTCTGACCTACACAGAGAGTTTTCTGTGAAACTTAGGTGTTTATATTGCAAAAGTAATGTCAATACTATAAATGTATAAATATGTAGTACTGAAAAGCCACAGTGGAGGCTGGGATATGGCTGTGTTGTGTGCTGACAAGGAAGCACAAAGTGCTGCACAGGTATAGAACTCAGTGTGTAAACCACATAGGGAGTAATGAAAGTAGAATCATCCTTGTTTTTATAAACACCAGAGACCTCGTGTTTCAGGGAAGGGCTGACAGAGCTGGGAGCTGGTTCCAGGCCTTAAATCCTGGAGCTTTGCCTCTCTCTTACCTTGCAGTGCTGTTAAATTTTCACTTGAGTTCATCTTCTGCTGTTGAACAGTGAGCATTGCTGATGTCTGGGACAGCCATAAAATGTCACTTCACTGTAGGTTGTGGTCTAGCAAAAATTAAATTACAAACATGGCAAAACTTTGTCCCTTTGCCCAGAGAAGCTGTGGCTGCCCCGTCCCTGGGAGTGTTCAAGGCCAGATGAGACTTGGAGCAACCTGGGATAGTGGAAGGTGTCCCTGCCCATGGCAGGGGACTGGAACAAGAGGATCTTTAAGGTCCCTTCTGCCCAAATCATTCCATGATTTGATGGTTCTGCTGTCAGTGCAACCCAAGTGCTGTCTGAGGGCTTTCTGCTCCCAGGAGCCCAGGGTTTATGGCCAGCAGCGTGGGTTTTTTGGGAGGTGGGATCCATCCTCATGCCTCAGCAGTGTCCAAGTAGCTCTCCAGGGCTCACCCAGCGCCTCCCACACACCAGAGATGCACAAGGGGAGTGCGGAACGAGCTGAGCTTTAACTTCCCTTCCCACCCACACCATTCCACGATCCTTCCCACTCAGACCCTTCCCTGGTTGTGATTCCTGTCTCTTCCAGGCCCAGGTGCTGGTGTGCAGGGCCCTGTCCAACGTGCTGCTGCTGCCCTGGCCCAACCTCCCCGAGAGCGAGCAGCAGTGGGCCGTGCGCTCCACCAACCACGCCAGCCTCGTGTCCGCCCTCACCAGGGACTACCGCCAGCTCAAGGCCACGGCCAGCCTGCCCCAGAGGAAGGTGCAGCTGGAGGACAGTAAGTACCAGTGTCCTGCTCAGTCCTGCTGCAGTGGGGAGCATCATTCAGCTCATTTTCTAGTGATTGTTTTGGCTGAGAAGCTGTTGCGCACATGGGAAAGGAGCAGTTTGTGGGTTTTTTCTACTTTTGGAGGCTTTTCTACTCTGTAAAGGGCACTCTCGCCCCAGCTCACCTGTAAATTCTTCCATCAAAGTGCTATTATCCCGTCAAGGTTGGGATAAAACTTTGGATAGCATGGATTGCATTAGGAATGCTGAAGAGCCTCATGTGTAGTGTTGGGAATACTGACTGGAAGCAGTGTTAATGAAGATCATGGTTATAAAAAGTGAAGGGGGGAAAATAAGAATTTCTTCCCACTTGGGAAGTGCTGGAGAGGGTTTGTATATGTAGGAGGAGTGCAAGGAAACTCCTTGCAGGAGTGCAGGGAAACTTCTGTATATGCCTTGGGACTGGTTTGGGTGTGTCTTTTGGGTTTTTTTAATTGAGGATCACCTAAAAATGGTTTAGAAGCCTGCAGTGTCACGTGTTGGTTGTTTTAGGTACTCTGTGTGTGTGTGTAATTTCTCTTCCTTTCCTACCTGTGAGCAGTTTTGGCACATTGCAAGAAGCTTCACCCCTCTTGTTTTGCAGCCAAAGTGATCATCCACCAGACACTCAGCGTTCTGGAAGATATTGTGGAAAGTATCTCTGGAGAATCCACCAAGTCTCGGCAGATCTGTTATCAGTCGCTGCAAGAATCCGTGCAGGTCTCACTAGCCCTCTTCCCAGCTTTCATTCATCAGTCAGGTATAACCTCAGGCCAGGGTTCATGCTGTGAGTAGCTTGCTGAGCTCCTGATAACAGCCAGAGCAGCAGCACAGAGCTGTGGTGGGGCTGGTGTGGGTTGGCTGTGCTGGGTGTGCTGGGAGAGCTGGGCTGAGCCACAGCAGGGAAGGGACATCTCTGCCAGGCAGGATACAGCCAGGATTGTCACAGTTTCAAAGAGGAGCTGGTCCCACAAAAAAAAAAGCTTTAAAAATGCCCTGTCTGGCTGTATTTGCCATTTACTTTCTCTTCAGAAGCTTGGAGACAAAGAGGAACAGATGTTGTCAGATCAGGTCAAATGATGTGGGGCTTGGGGATTGTTTTCCCTGGGATGGAACCAGGACTGTCACTTGGCAGTCTTCTGGCCAGCAGGTTACATTTTGTGTCACATCTGGGTGCTTCCTCATGTTGCAGGAAAACTTCTGGAGTTGGATGGGATGTTCTCGGTGGAGGGGTTGAGGGGAGACAAAATCAATGGAATGCAGGGAGGATCCAAGGCAGCCAAAGGGTGCTGTGACTCACATGAATTGTTCTCTTCAGCACAGGCTGGCAGCCTTATCAATTGCAATTTATTGGTTATAAAGGGCTGTATGATGGAGGAGTTGCTGTTGTTATCCAGTCTTTATTGGGACTGGTGAAGGATTAACTGGGTGCTGATGAGCTCACTGATCACCACATGCTCGAGATGCCTTCTGAAGATAGAAGGGTCTTTTCAGTTCCTGCCAAAAAAAAAAAAAGCTGGATTCTGTCTCCTCCACCCCAAGTTGTGTGGATGTTTTGGATTTCCTGGTGTTTCCTGTTAACCCTGCACAACCAGTGAGCAACTGGAGATGGGCCCAGAGCTCCTCCTGAGCTTTCCCCCAGCACTCTGTGCAGGCAGAACACACTGAGGCCTTGCTGGCTGGGTTGTGCTTGTTTTGAGGGGTTTGCTGCTGCCTGTGCTAGTCGTCCCTGGCAGGTTTTGGAAGTGGATGAACAATCTCTCAGCTCTGCAGTACCAGCTGATGGTTTCAGTTTCTAAGACAACCCTGCTAGTAAATTCCCAAGAGTAAATGGGGTTCCCTGAACAGGAGGAGCAAACTTAAGACTTACAGGAAAGCCTGAAACATAAAAGACTCATTGATGCACTTGGATGTTTCTTTAACACGTTCTTTCTGCTCTCCTCCTCTTCTCTTAGATGTGACAGATGAGATGCTGAGCTTCTTCCTCACCCTGTTCCAAGGCCTGAGGGTGCAGATGGGAGTGCCTTTCACTGAGCAGATCATACAGACCTTCCTGAACATGTTCACCAGGTACTGGCCAACACTGTGCTCTCCTTTCTTACCCCTCAGGATGCTTTATCTTCATCAGCTGCTCACCCAGTGGCTCCTTGTCCCTGCAGCGTGCTGTTTCCAGCCTTGGTGTCCAAACTTTTGTCACGTCCCACGGCTAAATCTGAGGGAAACACTTCAAGTGTGAAGTGACCCAGTGCATGCACATCCATCATCTATGCCAGCCTGCAATTCCTGCTCTCCCATGGACTTTCTGGCAGTGTGGGATGTTGAACTGGACCCTCACATTCCCTTAGCTCCCACCCAAGAGCTGAGGGTGTGCCTTTACTCTGGCTTTTGTTGGGAGAGGGGAGTCTGTCAATCCTCAGTCACAACCTCCCTCCCTTCTGTGGCTTCATGTATTTAATGTAATTAATTGAGCAGATAGAGAGACATTCCCTGTTTTCCAGATCTCTGGGGAGCTTCCTAATGCCTGTTTCTGTCCCAGGGAGCAGCTGGCAGAGAGCATCCTCCACGAGGGCAGCACTGGCTGCCGGGTGGTGGAAAAGTTCCTGAAAATCCTGCAAGTGGTGGTGCAGGAGCCAGGCCAAGTGTTCAAACCCTTCCTACCCAGCGTGATCTCTCTGTGCATGGAGCAGGTGTATCCCATCATTGCAGAGGTAGGGCTGCTCTCCCAGGGCAGGGAACAGGGAATGGGAAGGGAAGGCACTGCTGGGGGGTGGCAGCGCTGAAGCTTTGGCTTTCCAAGAGTTGCAGGTGTCAGTGCCTGTGGAGGGGAAACACCCTGTGGGGGAGCAGTCAGTGGGATTGGAAGCAGTGTGGGTGGAGGGTTTTGTCAGGAATTGTCAAGAGAGGCTAAAATTAGGGAGGTGGTCAAAGCAGGAGGTAAAAGTCAAACTCGGATGTGTTCTGAGCAGGAGCTTACAGCTGCTGGATTTGGTGCTTCCTTAGGAGAAATGCTTTGATGCTTGGCTGCAAAGCACTGGGTTGGCCACCTGGCAGTGGGATCCAGGGGCTGGGTGGGATTCCAGCACAGGAGTCTGCTCTGAGGTGTTTGTTCCCCTCTCTGCCAGCGCTCATCCCCTGATGTGAAGGCAGAGCTGTTTGAGCTGCTGTTCCGGGTCCTGCACCACAACTGGAGGTACTTCTTCAAATCCAGTGTGCTGGCCAGTGTCCAGAGGGGAGTGGCCGAGGAGCAGATGGAGAACGAAGCCCAGTTCAGTGCCATCATGCAGGTAAGTCACCTACTCCCACTGTTTTCCAGAACCTTTCCTGCAGTGGAGCACACACTACCTGGGGCAGTGCATTAAACGTGGAATCATTAAGGTTGGAAAAGACCTCTGAGATCAAATCCAACCATTCCCCCAGCACTGCCAAGGCCACCACTAAACCGTGTCCCCAGGTGCCACATCCACATGGCTTTTACATCCCCCCAGGGTTGGTGACTCCACCACTGCCCTGGGCAGCTGTGCCAGTGCCTGACCAGCCTCTCCATGAAGGAATTTTCCCAATATCCAATCTGGACCTCCCCTGGTAAACTTGAGGCCGTTCCCTCTCATCCTGTCCCTTGTTCCCTGGGAGCAGAGCCCGACCCCTGCCCTGGCTGCCCCCTCCTGTCAGGGAGTTGTGCAGAGCCACAAGGGCCCCCCTGAACCTCCTTTTCTCCAGGCTGAGCCCCTCCAGCTCCCTCAGCTGCTCCTGGTGCTCCAGACCCTTCCCCAGCTCTGTTCCCTTCTCTGGACACGCTCCAGCCCCTCAAGGTCTCTCTTTTCATGGGGGGCACAAAAGGCCACATGTGGGTGAAGGGTGTAGATGTGTCTTGAGTGAGGTTTTGCTTTCAGGAACTGCTGAAAATGAAAGTTCCTGAGCAGTGACCCTGCTGCTGAGCTCACAAGGCACAGTGCCATGCAGGCATGAGGAAGGAATGTTCATTCCTGTGCAAGCCTCATCCTGCAATAAAAACACATTACTGACACTGACCCATTTAATTGTGTTATGAGTGTTGTGATTGGCACTAGGATAGGTTGTCAGAGCAGGAAGGTCTTCTTGGTGTTCTGTGGTTTACGTGGACTTGTTCTGAGCTGTACCACGGGATCTGGTAGGGAAGGGTCAGTGGGGTAATGCCTGGGAAATAGAGAGTCATGGAATGATTTGTGTTGGGAGGGACCTTAAAGCTCATCCAGTGCCACCCCTGCCATGGGCAGGGACACCTTCCACTATCCCAGGTTGCTCCAAGCCCTGTCCATCCTGGCCTTGGACACTTCCAGGGATGGGGCAGCCACAGCTTCTCTGGGCAACCTGTGCCAGGGCCTCTCCACCCTCCCAGGGAACAATTCCTTCCCAGTATCCCATCTAACCCTGCCCTCTGGCAGTGGGAAGCCATTCCCTGTGTCCTGTCCCTCCATCCCTTGTCCAGAGTCCCTCTCCAGCCCCTTGGAGCCCCTTGAGACACTGAAGGCAGGGGCAGTGCCAGTGTGTACACAGAGCCAGCACCAACCTTCTCAGGGTGGAAAATGGAAATTTTTAAGACTAACACACTGTGTTCCACAGGTTAATTAGGTCAGTGCTGATCAGATGAGTTCCCATGCAATTCCTAGATCTTAGATTTTGGGTGGGAGGACTTCTGCTTCCCCATCATGGAGTGCCTAGAGAAACTGGGTCCCTGCTGGTGCAGGTGTAGGGATGGAGCTCTGCACTGACATGAACTGTGTTGTGTTTCTCTCTGAGCTCTCCTTCTCTGACCACATTTTGGTGTGAATGCAGCCCAGGCTGGTCCCTGAGCAGGGCTGTCCCAGCATCTCCTTCACCAGGAGCTGTGCAACATTTCCCAACTCCCCTGAGTGCCTCATTCTGGAAGATACTCATCCAGTAATCTCCGTATTAACTTCAGGCTGGTTGGCAATTCTGAACTACCTGTTTTACTACTTGGCTCTTGTTGTTGTGATACAAAACCCTCATTTAATGCTCTGTAAGGGTTCACACAGCCAGTGGTTTGCGTGGAGGCCATTCATAGTTTGTGTGCTCGTGTCCACCTGAGATCTGAGGGCAGAACTGGCTCAGTCTTGGTGGCACCTGGGTCATTTTTGTCCATTTGACAATAAATGGGTCCTGTGTGGGAATAAACTCTGTGTTCATGAAGCCTTGAAGAGGAACTGTTAAAACCCCACTGCCTGTCTCTGGACAGAGCTGACCTCACCTGCCTGCATCACCTGTGCAGTGTTTTGGAGGTGTTTGGGGTGCAGAAGATGTTTGATCACGCACTGTGCAGCCCTGCCAGACCAGTTCAGAGTCCAGCAAATTTTGTTCTGGGCTCTTCACCACTTCAGTTGTGCCCAGCACAGGCTCCCAGGGCCCATCTCCAAATCCTGATTCAGGACAGTGACATGTTGAGTGCACCTGCCAGTCACCTCGGTCTCTGGGGTGTGTCCTGGTTTACTTCCCCCGTGCTGTGGTGCCTTAGGTAGCATCCCTGAGGAACAGCCACACTTTTCCCAAGCAGACTGCCCAGGGAGCTGGGCTCAGCATCCCTGGCCCTCTCCAGTGCCACCTTGGCCTGCCTGTTCCCTGTGGATCCAGCTGAGCAGCTGCTCTGCAGGGATATGACCATGTTCACACAAAATATCTTCATTCCCATCGATTTGGAGGTAGCACAGTTGATTTCAACAACTGCCTGTCTGGTTAGTTTGCTGCCCTGAGGCTCCCAGGGCTTTGTTGTGGTGTCAGGGTGGAAATGATGCTGTTTTGCCTGGCAGGCAGGTGTTTGCTGTGGCATCCATCCCCTTCCCTCACCTCTGCTCTGTTCCCAGGCGTTTGGCCAGTCCTTCCTGCAGCCTGACATTCACCTGTTCAAGCAGAACCTCTTCTACCTGGAGACTCTGAACACGAAGCAGAAGCTGTACCACAAGGTGGGTCCTGCCTCACTCCTTGCTCTCTGTGTGTGGAAAGAGGTGGAGGCTGTTCTGGGACTTGTTTTAAACTACTCAGAAGTTGCAGGTCAGGATTTGGGGGGTTTGTGCCACAGCCTTTGGGTGGTTGCTCTGCTGTGGGTGGTTGGAGTGGGGTTGTCAACTCCCTGATGCTGGGACTGGGAATGGGAGGGATCCCAGCTCCAGTCGGAGCCAAGCCTTGATGTGTTTCCTCCTCTGGCAAAGAGGGAAAGCAGAGAACACGCAGTGACAGTGAAGCTTGTCTGGGGAAGCAGGAATTGGGATCATCAGTGGGACAGTGAGTCCCTCCAGCATTCCCGTCTGGGACAGCAGCAGGTATCCAGCGTTCCCAGGTCACTGCCAGCTGGGAATTTTCATCACTGCCATGCAGGAGCCCTCCAGACCCTCTAATCTAGCCCTGTCAGCTGCTGCCATGCAGGATTACAGCTGGAATCCAGGGAATCTGGTTAGCCTGGGAAGGCAGAGCTTTCCGTTTCACATCTGTGGTCACAACGGAAGGACACCCCTGGTGTTCACAGGTGCCTGGTGCAGACTTCCAGGCAGGAGCTGGCCAGATTCCCTGGCTCTCGGGAGCAGTGTGCAGCCAGCTGGAGGTGGAATGGGACTTGGTGCTGGTGGCTTTGCCAATGCTTAAAACTTGGGTCAGAGCACAGAATCATGGAATGGTTTGGGTTGGAAGGGACCTTAAGGCTCATCCCATTCCATCCCCCTGCCATGGGCAGGGACACCTTCCACTATCCCAGGTGGCTCCAAGCCCCCTCCAACCTGGCCTTGGACACTTCCAGGGATGGGGCAGCCACAGCTTCTCTGGGAAACCTGGGCCAGGGCCCCACCACCCTCACAGGAAAGAATTCCTTCCCAACAACCCATCTAACCCTGCCCTGTGGCAGTGGAGGCCATTCCCCCTTGTCCTGTCCCTCCATCCCTTGGCCCAAGTCCCTCACCAGCACTCCTGGAGCCCCTTTAGTCACTGGAGTGGGCCTAAGATCTCCCCTAAGCCCCAAAGCATGAGGTAAGTGTGGCCAGATTGAATATTAACTTTCAAACTACTACTGATTTAGCTTATTTTAGCCATTTTTAATCTGGCTTGGCTTAGAAAATTCTCTTAAGTGCTCACAAGAGTTTGCAGATGCCGCCGAAGCCACGGCTGCTGTGTCCTGGCTGGATTTGTCCTCCTGTGGGAGCAGTGAAGTCTCCTGACCCTGTGCCTCTCTCCCTGTGCAGAAGATCTTCCGGACGACCATGCTATTCCAGTTTGTGAACGTGCTGCTGCAGGTGCTGGTGCACAAGTCCCACGACCTGCTGCAGGAGGAGATCGGCATCGCCACCTACAACATGGCCTCGGTGGACTTCGACGGCTTCTACTCCGCCTTCCTGCCCGAGTTCCTGGCCAGCTGTGACGGGGTGGACTCCAACCAGAAGAACGTGCTGGGGAGGAATTTCAAAATGGACAGGGTAAGCAGGGGAGCTGCAGGAGAGTGGTGTTCCCAGGATGCACAGTTCTCTTCCCCCCACAGAACACGCTGGCAGGCAGCTGGCAGTGTCTCCAGGCAGAACCTTTTGTTCCCAACGTTTCCCTCCTCAGCAATCCCCAGCCAAGGATTTCTCACCGTAGGTAGCAGAGCTGCCATCTCATCCCTCAGGCTGCTGGATGCTGTGGGAGTTAGGGAATATGTTCTCTGGAGGAAGTTTTCATAGGGATAGGCTGACATTTTCCAGAGTGGGATGCTCAGATCCTTGCCTAAATCTCTCTCCAGCTGCTGGCCAGATGTCTGAGGATTACGGTGAGGACAACAGCAGAGTACCTTTAATGGCTCACAATTCCTTGTGGGAAGGAAATATGTGGAGTATCACGGCAGAGCAGAATTGGCTTCCATCTGCTTAAGCTTGTCCATGAGTGCTCCCTCTCCTGAGGGAGGTGATGGGAATTTGAGACCAAGGGTGAGGGCAGGAATGGAGCCTGGGGAGAATTACTTGACTCTAGAATGTAATTGCTCTTCAGCACTCTTAGCCCTTGTTAGGGAGTATGTGGCACCCGGGAGCAATGGCAAGAGGGAAATGAGGAATTACTGCTGCATCTGGCCATGGAGCCAGGCTAGGAGAGCTGGAGGTGTCCAGCTTGGAGAGGAGAAGGCTCTGGGAAGACCTTAGAGCCCCTTCCACTGCCTCAAGGGGCTCCAGGAGAGCTGGAGAGGGACTTGGGACAAGGGGGGGAGGGACAGGACAAGGGGGAATGGCTTCCCACTGCCAGAGGGCAGGGATAGATGGGATATTGGGAAGGAATTGTCCCCTATGAGGGTGGAGAGGCTCTGGCACAGGTTTCCCAGAGCAGCTGTGGCTGCCCCATCCCTGGAAGTGTCCAAGGCCAGGTTGGACGGGGCTTGGAGCAACCTGGGCTAGTGGAAGGTGTCCCTGCCCATGGCAGGGGTGGCACTGGTTGAGTTTTAAGGTCCCTCCCAACCCAAACCATCCTGTGATCCCATGACCATTCCTGCCGTGCCCTCACCGCACAGCCAGGAGCAGAGCCTGGATCCCTGCGGTCGGCTGTGCACGGAGCAGCCCTGCTCCAGGAGCTGCGGTTGCCTGTGCTCAGACTGGGGCCGGCTGGAGGTGCTGAGGTGTGAGCACGCCCTGGGTGTTTGCCCCTGTGTGGCACAGCTCAGCAGGTGCTGTTTGCTCCCTGCAGGACCTGCCCTCGTTCACACAGAACGTGCACAGGCTGGTGAACGACCTGCGCTACTACAGACTGTGCAACGACAGCCTGCCCCCCGGCACGGTGAAGTTATAGTGACTGCCTGGCCTCCCCTGCCCGCCCGGAGGGAACGGACCCGTGGCTGGGTTTGCCACGGCCCCTGCTCCTCCCGGGATTCGTCAGCGCTGCAGGACGGGGCTCCTGCCCGTGGCCACGCCCTGGATCACGCACCACGCTTCCTTTTAGTTCCCCTGCCCTCCCCCGAGGCCCGCAGCTGGAGTCAGCAGGATGTGTCTTAACGCCCACCCGCGGGGCATCCCGACTGCTGGGAGAGCCCTCCCCCGGGGCTTTCCTTCTGCTCACCGAGCACTCGGTTGCGTCTGGAGGTTTCTGTGGAGGTGTCTGGAGAGATCATGTCCGTATCAAACGCGAGGCAGAAGCGCCAAAGACCACTTGAGACATTCGTACCTTCGTGTCATTCCACCTTCCTGCCCTGCCCAGCTCTCGGGGGAGGAGTCTCCTGACGTTGGGACTGGTTTGGCACTTCTGTCACTCCCTTTGTTTTTAAATTGCCTTGAAAACCTCCCCGATGTTGGCGGGGATTTAGAGACTTTTTTTTTTTTGTTGTTTTTTTAAACGTTTTCTCATCATTCCATTGTGATACTAAAACAACATGCTTAATGGGAATAAAGTGCTTACTTTGTTGTTTTAAGTAACTCGGGGCTAGGTTGGTTTCCCTCTAGGTCATTCTGTTAATGAACACACAGTGATCCACAGCCTTTTCCAGGAGCAGGAACGAGGAGCAGCGTCCTGTCCAGGCTCCCAACAAGTCCAGCAGCTCCTGGAAGGTGCAGATCGGTGGTGGCTTCTTCCTCTGCTGTCTCCTCATTGTTTCCCTCCCGTGTTCCCCAGTGTTTTCTGTCACATGTTGTGGTGATCCATGCATTCCCTCCAGCACACAGTTGCCTGAATGGGTCATGAAGTGCCTGCAGGAAGAAATCCCACATTCCCGGTGATCACAGGAGCCTGGAGCTGAAATTCACCCACTGGTCAGTGACCCAGCAGTGGCATCTGTCTGGGAAAATCCCAGACACCAGTCAGGCAGGACCAGATTTTGTTGGGCTTGTGGATCTCTGATCACGCAGCTGGGAAGGATTTCTTCTCCCTGAGGTCTCTAGTCAGGAAGCAGCATTAAATCAGTCTTAATTTTTAAATTTAAGAGATTAAGTTGGAGAGGGCTTGGAGTGACAGGATAAGAGGGAATGGTCTTTGGCTGAAGGGGAGCAGGGTTAAATGGGGTATTGGGAAGAAATTCTTCCCTGTGAGGATGGAGACAAATGGCACAGGTTGCCCAGAGAAGCTGTGGCTGCCCCATCCCTGGGAGTGTTCAAGGGCCAGGTTGGATAAGGCTTGGAGCAACCTGGGACAGTGGAAGGTGGAATGAGATGATTTTTAAGGTCCCTTCCTACCTAAACCATTCCATAATTCTTTGAACTCAATCTTACCTCCTGTGGCTTAGTGGGCAGCTGCAGGTGGGGCAGTGGTGAGAACAGCACCAGTCACTGGGAAGGGAGCACACCTGGAGGAGATGTTCTGGGAATGTTTGGAGATGTGGATGGGAGATGGCTGCACCTGGACAGCAGGGAGGTACCAGGGGTGAGCTGGAGCATAGCAGCCCTTGCTCCATGGTGCCTCTGGTTAAGTTTTGTGGACAAACACCCTTCCCTGTGCATGTTTCCTGCTGGGAGATAACGGATGCTGTTTGGATAACCTGTGCACTGGCCCTGCATCTGAGCTCTGACCTGGGACCAGGTGGATGTTTGGACTCCCTACCTGGGAGCAGAGTCCAGCCTGCCTAGGATGAGCCTCACCTGGTCCAGCCTGTGCAGGTGAGGGCTGAGCTGCCTCCAGAGGGGTGGGGAAAGAGGGGGAGGAGGTAGATGATGATCTGCCCCCGGCCTTCCCAAGCTCCCTGCCTGCCACACCTGCCCTGGAATAATGCTTGGAGTAACTCAGTGCCGCTGGCTCCACGTGAAACTTGGAGTCCTTATTTTTCCTGATGGTGACTGGGTGTATGGAAGTGCAGTGCAGGGTCCAGACCTGTCCCTGGAGCCTGGCCCTGCTCCTGAGCTGCTCCTGGGCACTCACAGCAGCTCTGAGCTGCAGTGGGGGACACTGGAAGCTGGCTGGCACCTCTTCCACCAGTTCTCCAGCTGTGGCTCCCTTAGGAGCTGGGCTGAGGGTATTTCATCCTGGCACAGCTCTCCAGGGTTGTGCTGCTTCTATTTCTTGGGTTGACAGAGGGTGAAAGTACAAGTTTTCTCCTTGGTCAATGGCAGCAGCTGCCAGCTGGTCCCAGCCCAGGCTCCAAGCTGCCAGCCCTTGTCCTAAAACCTCCTTCCCCTTTGCCACCCACCTGTCCCATCTGCCCTGGCCTGACAGACCCTGGAGCAGAGACTTTCCCGACCTCCACCCCTGTGTTTGGGGGAGTAAAAAAGTGTCTTTTCCACAACCTGTTGATCAATCCATTTGCCCATGGCAAGGCAGTGAGGTGTTTTTTGCCACAGCGCTGAGCACAGCAGGTCCCCAGAGCCCTCCTGCCCTACCCCAGGCTCTGGCCCCCCACTCCCTGTGCCTTGGGGAGACAGGGAAGAAACAAGATTGGGATTTTAAGCTCAGCCCTCACAGCCTCTTAATTGCTGTGTGTGCATTCAGTATCCTCCTCAGGCCTTCAAATTATCACACATTTGGGAAACAGGCTTGAAGCAACCACAGTTTTCCATAAACTCCCATGAGGTGTCTCTGTGAGGCATGGAAAGCTCTATAAAGAGTGATTGGGGCTTGGAGAAGTGACCAGCAGGGCTCCCACCTGGGCACTGCCTCTGCCCCCAGGCTCCTGCACCCCTTCCCCAGCACCCACTCTGTGTCCCACAGGGGGTACACGGTCCTGGCTGCTCCCCACGGTGGCCCTTCCCAAGGCTTTGGGGTTTCTTGTGCCCCAGCTCAGCCTGGCATGCACTAACCCGGCCTCTCCTTGCCTAGAAAATCGAGGGCAAAGCACGGGGCAGGTTTGGTTCCTGGCAGGGTCTGGTTCTCCGCGGGCTGGGTGTGGGCTGTGCTCCCACCCGGGCAGGGCTTGGGATTCCAAACCGGGATACGCCGTGCAGAGATGCTCTTGATCGGGGGGATGCTCTGTGCTGGGATGCTCTGGATGGGGACGATGCCCCGTCCCGGGATATCCCGCCCGGCCCCGGCGGCTGCTTTAAGGGGAGGGACGGAAGCCTGACCCATCCCCGGGCTCGGCCGAGCTCTTAAAGCCTCCATGGACCGGCCGAGCCCCGCCGCGGCAGGTCCGACCCGCCGGGGCCGCCATGGGCTCCCTGGGGCGCTGCCTGGCCTGGAGCCTCCCGCGGGGGCAGCCGGGCCTGAGCCCCCTCGGGCCCCGCTGCTACGGCTCCGGTGAGACGCGGCCCCATCCCTGCCCTGCCCCCGGGGAGCCGGTCCCCATCCTCATCCTGCCCTGGGGTCACGGTCCCTGCCCTGCCCCAGAGGACCCGGTCCCCGTTCCTGTCTTGTCCTGGGGACTCTGTCCCCATCCCTGCCCTGCCCCCGGGGAGCCGGTCCCCATCCTCATCCTGCCCTGGGGTCACGGTCCCTGTTCCTGTCTTGTCCTGGGGACTCTGTCCCCATCCCTGCCCTGTCCCAGAGGATCTGGTCCTCATCCCTATGCTCTCTTCAACCCCTTCCCTGTCCTGCCCCTGGGGACCATGTCCCCATCCCCATCCTGACCCCGGTCCCCTGCCTGTCCTGCCCCTCGGGGCTCCTGTTCCCATCCTGCCTCCATGGTGCCCGGTGTCCCATCCCCGCCCGGTGTCGCCGGTCCCCTAGCCCCCAGTCCCTCCATCCCGGCCGGGTGGCGGCTCACGGGGTCCTTCTGTCCTTTGTGGTGTGAGTCGGTGCCAGGGCCTCCTGTCCCCAGCCCCGTGTGCCGGGATGGGGCAGGGGCCGGAGCTGGCGCTCCCTGAAGGTCCCGAGGGGTTTAGTGTCCCCAGGGCTGTGATGGGGGGAAGGGCAGGATCCTGGCAAAGCCGAGCCGTGTTCAGCCATGCCCGGGGACGCGGGTGAGCTCATGGGCTCGGTTATCCGGCTCTGCCCCCGCCAGCCCTGGGGCCATCAGGCCTCGCAACCCGGGACGGGTCCCCAAAGCCTGGGATTGGCAGTGAGGCGCCACGGCTTGGTGTCCTCTCTCCCTCCCCCTTCTTCCTGTCCCCTCTGTTCCTCCAGCGGACGGATGCACTGTCCCTTGGGGACTTCTGCCCCTCCTGCGGCGCAGCTGTGGCAGGGCCAGCGGCGGGGTGAGACCCCGCTGTCCCGCGGGTGACAGCGGTGCCGGACCCTGCCATCCCACGGTGCTCGATTTTGCCCTTCACCAACGGAGAGCTGTGACCTGGGACCCTCCGGGCAGGGAGAGGGACCCGGGGCAGGGCTGGAGGTGCCACCCGCAGCCCCGGCCCCGGGACACTGCAGAGCGGAGCCATCAGCCAAAAGCAGAGACAACCCTGGCTGAGAGGGTGTTTCCCGGCCATGGACATGTCCCCAGCACCCATTAGGGCTTTGTGACACCTCCCCTGGGACCCCGCCAGCCTGAGAAGCACAGTTTGTTCAGGGGACACGGCCCCGGATGGGATGGGGACAGGCAGACGGGGACAGGGACGAGGATGGGGACAGGTTCCCATAGGCAGTCGCTGGGGCCGAGCACAGCCCGTGGTGCCGCGGGGGCAGCTTGGGGTGCTGCTGCCCGTGTCCCATGGTGGTGCCACTGACCCCCGGTCCCCGCGCAGCCCCCCGGGAGCTGCAGGAGAAGACGCTGGTGCTGGCCAAGCCGGATGCGGTGCAGCGGCGGCTGGTGGGGGACATCATCCAGCGCTTCGAGCGCCGCGGCTTCAAGCTGGTGGCCATGAAACTGCTCCAGGTACCAGATCCCTGCAGGGAACGCTGCTCCAGACCCGGCGCGGGGGTGTCGGGAGGGGGTGTGGGCGGGGGGCACTGCCCGGGTGTCGCTGTCACCGCCTCTGCCCTCAGGTGGACCGGAGGCTCGTGGACCGGCACTACGAGCAGCTGCGGCAGAAGCCCTTCTACCCCGCACTTGTCGCCTACATGACCTCGGGGCCGGTGGTGGCCATGGTGAGGGGACGGCACGGGTGGCCGGAGATCCCGGGGGCGCGGGGGGCTCAGCTGTCCCTGTCCCGTAGGTGTGGGAGGGCTACAACGTGGTCCGGTTCACGCGGGCCATGGTCGGGGACAGCAGCGCCATGGGGACCATCCGGGGGGATCTCAGCGTGCACATCACCAGGTAGGGCCGCGGGGGGGGCGGGACCCCACGGCCGTGGCACTGTCCCCATCCCTGTCCCCTCACAGGAACGTGGTCCACGCCAGTGACTCCGTGGAGATGGCACAGCGGGAGATCGGCTTCTGGTTCCAGCGGGACGAGCTGGTGGCCTGGGAGAGCAGAGACCGGGACAACATCTACGGGCTCTAGGGCCGGGCCCCGGCACCCCCAATAAACCCCAGTGCCTCCAGCCCTGCCTCCAGTCTCCTCCCTCGGGTGTCACCAGCAAGTGCTGGGGGCCTCTGGGAGGCACTGGGATGTCCCCAGAGGGCACTGGGGTGGTACTGGGAAGCCCTGGAGGTGCTGGGATGTCACTGTGGAGTGCTGGACTGTCCCTTAGGGGCACTGGGGTGGAACTGGGAAGGAGTGGTATGTTCCTGCAGAGGCACCGAGAAGTGCTGAGAGCCACTGGGATGTACCTGTGAGACTGGGGTGATGCTTGGAAGCTCTGGGATGTGTTGAGGTAACACCGGAGGGCACTGGGGTGTCACAGGAAAGCTCTGGGAGGCACTGGGTAGTCCATGGAGGGCACTGGGATGTCCCTAGAGGGCACTGGGGTGGTACTGGGAAGCTCTGGGAGGCATTGGCATGTCTCTGTGGAGGCACTGGGAAGTTCTGGGAGGTACTGGGCAGTACTGGGAATCTCTGGGGGTCACTGGGATGTCCCCAGGGGGCACTGGGACAGTACTGGGAAGCTCTGTGAGGCACTGGGATGCCCTGGGTGATACTGGGGCTGTAGCAAGAAGCTCTGGGTGATACAGGGGTGCCTATGGGTGGCACTGTGTTGGTTCTGGGAGGCACTGGGCTGTCCCTGGGAAGTACTGGGGTTGTACTGGGAAGCTCTGGGATGTCACTGTTCTGTCTGTGGAAGGTACTGGTTAGTACTGGGAAGCTTTGTGAGGCACTAGGATGCCCATGGGTGGCATTGGATTTGTTCTGGGATGCACTGGGCTGTCCATGGCAGCAAGAGGTGGTCCTGAGAAGTTCTGGATGTTCGTGGACTGTTCCTGGGGTGCACAGGATCGATACTGGGAAACTGTGAGAAACTGGAATGATACTGGGAACCTCTGGGATGAACTAGACTGTGTCTAGGAGAACTGAGGCAGTACTGGGAAGCTCTGGGAGGCACTGGGATGGTACTGGGAGGCCCTGTGAAACACTGGGCTGTCCACGGAAGGCACTGGGACGCTACTGGGAGGCTCTGTGAAGTGCTGGACTGTGCCTGGGGCACTGCAAGAGCCTCTGCAGGGTGCTGAAAGAGACCGAGGTGGGGGTCTGGGCTGTAAAGGTGGGGGTTCCGTGGGACACTAGGACACACTGGGTGGCACTGGGAGTCCCTGGGACACCACTGGAAAGCATTGGAACACCACTGGGTGGCACTGTGAGTACTGGGACACCACTGGGAGCACTGGGAGCACTGAGACAGCACTGGGAGGAATTGGAACAGCACTGAGAGCATTGGGACATCACCGGGAGCATTGGGACAGCACTGGGACAGCACTGGGAGCACTGGGACACCACCGGCCCCGCACTGGTTGCTCTGGTTTGTCCCCCGCTGCAGTTCCCGCCGTGGCCGCTGGGTGGCGCTGTGTCACGGCGCGCCCCCCGCGCGAGCCGTTGCCAGGCGACGGCGGCGGCGCCCGCGCAGGCGCAGCAGGCGGTGCCCGCCCCCCCAGCCATGGCCGAGGCCGCCATGGCCGCGCGGGTGCCCCCGGACGAGGACGGGGATGAGTGTCTGCCCCAGTACCGGCACCTGCTCAGCCCCGACCTGCTCGAGTGAGTCTGGGGGCTCCGGGGGTCCCGTCGCGGCCGCCTGCCCCGTGGCTCGACTCTGACCGTGCCTCTGTCCCCGCAGGGGCCAGGTGGCCTTCATCACTGGCGGCGGCTCCGGCATCGGCTTCCGCATCGCCGAGATCTTCATGAGGTGCGGGAGACCCTGCGGTGGATCCTCCTTCCTTTCTTCTCTTCCCCCTTCCCTTCTTCTTTCCCCCTTTTTCTCTTTCCCCTTCCCTTCTTTTCCCTGCCTTCCCTTTTTTCCCCGCCACTTTCCTTCTCTTCATTCCACTTCCGTTCTCTTCACCCCCTTTCCCTTTTGTTCCCCACCTTCCCCTCCCTTTCCCCACTGTGGTAACAGGCGCTGGAAGAGCCGGGACGTGAAGCCGAGGGCAGCAGAGCCCTCGGGGAGGCTCCGGGGCCTGCGGGTGCGGGATCGGGGTCGGCCCTGTCCCAGCCCGGGGCTCTCCCGCTCCGCATCCTGCGGGCTCAGAGCAGCAGCCATTCCTCCAAGGACTGCTCAAACTCCTGGTGATCCCGAGCTGCCCGTGAGGATCCTGGTCCTTCTCACCTGCCCCTTCCCTGCAGGCATGGCTGCCGGACCGTCATTGCCAGCAGGAACCTGCAGCGAGTGTCGGAGGTGAGTCCGGGCTCCAGCGGGAGAGCTGCGAACCCTGGAAATCTCTTCGCTCCCAGCGGGTGGAACTGGGAGCCCAGGGAGTAGTGCGGGAACAGGAATGGCTTCCCAGTGCTGCCCAGTCTCCCAGCTCTGGGCATTGCAGCGGTTCTGGGCAGGGTGGGTGGGGGTTTAGGGGGGCTGCACCCACCGCGCCTCCAGCACAGCACAGTTAACCTGGAACCTGCTTTGGGGGGGCTTTTTGTGGGCGAGACAGACAGAAACAAGCTGGGGGGGAGGTTTGTCAGCAGGTTGGACTTAAACCTCAGCTTAGAGTAGGACCAGCCCCCCTTGGCCAAGTGTTGTGAGGGTTGAGGTGAGTTGCCTCAGTTATTCTTGTTTTGGGGCAGAGGGGAGGGTGCAGGAGTGGTTGGCTGTCATTTCACATTCCCTCATGCTCACGTGCCAGATAAAGCTGCAAAGCTCTGCAGGTTTTCAGTCCTCAGGGGTCAGAGTCTTCTGAGGCCACAGAGGCTGCGGGCCCAGGCTCCTGGTGCTCAGTGCACCTGTGTTTTGTTGGGGCTCAAAACCTCTCACAGAAGGACCCAACAAGGCCAAAACAGAAGGTGCAGCATCTCTTGAGTGTTGTGTGGAGTTATTGCTGAGCTTGTGTGTCCCCTGGGCTTAATTTGCTGGGGAAAATGTTGTTCTTAATGAGCCACAGGAGTGGCTTGTGACAGACACTGAGCCACAGAGCTGGCCTGTCCCACAGCCTGACACCTGGCTGCTCTGCCTTTGCCCTTTTGCCCACTGACTTTTTGGATCTAAAGGTTAATTATGCCTGGGCTTGTGCCCAAAATGCCTTGCTGGGGTCCAACCTTTGTACTTGTCCTGCAGAGATGTTGCCTGGGATGTGCTGTGTCCATGACAGCCCACGGAGGTAACTGGGCTTGGCGAGCTGTGGCCTCAGGGCCAGCCCAGCATGCAGTTTGGCTGGGAAACAACATGCCAGAGCTTTCCCTGGCTACCCCAGGGCTAGCAGGGGGCTGCCAGGCTGGAGCTGGCCGTGTTTAGGCAGATCCCTCCCCTGCCCACACTGTTTGGTGTGTGCTGACAGGGACGTGGCTCCTGCCTGACTTTGCTCTCACCTGATACAACTCTGTGTCCAACCCCTGCTGAAGCAGAGAGCCCCAGAAAGAATCTCATCTCTTTTTGTTCTTGCAGGCCTCAAAAAAGCTGGTGGCAGCCACAGGGCAGCAGTGCCTGCCTCTGTCCATAGATGTCCGGCAGCCCCAGACCATCGCGGCAGCCGTGGATGAGGCGCTGAAGGAGTTCAAGAGGATTGACATCCTCATTAATGGTGAGGCTGGAGTGGGCAGGGGGAGGATTTGGGACAGGTTTGCTGCTGGGAAGGGCGTTTTCCCGCACAGGCATCCCTGGGAGCACAGAGGAGGCAGAGGCCTCTTTGTGGTACATGGCCATCCCTGCTTGCCTGGGTGTGGATTATCCCTGCTCCCCTTGCGCTGGCTCTGCTGCTGGGCACCCGGAGCCGCCAGTTTATCCCCTTACCAGGACTGTCTCCACGGGCTCTCCAGCATCCAGACAGTATCCCTGACCCTCCCTGTCACAGAAGTGCCCTGACCCTGCTGGATCTCTCCCGGCGCTCTCCTGACTGTTCTGTGGTTCAGGTGCTGCGGGGAACTTCCTGTGCCCAGCCAGTGCCCTGTCCTTCAACGCCTTCAAGACAGTGATAGACATCGACACCATCGGCACCTTCAACACCTCCAAAGTGCTCTTTGAGAAGTATTTCCGGGTAAGTGGCACAGAGCCAGAGGATTGGGAGGAGAGGCTCTGGTGGGCAGGAGGCAGTGTCAAACCCCATTGTGCTCCTGGGGAATTCAGGGAAGCGTGGAGGGCTCAAGGGAGCGCAGCACCCCTGTACCCAGCGCGATGCTGCCGGGCCTCCCTGCATGGATCTGTTGTTCCCTTCCAGGGATCCCAGCCCTGAACTGGGAATTCTGCCCGTCCCTTGTACTGGGGCTTTGGTGCAGCACCTTTCCATGCTCTGCCACCTGGAGAAGCTGTGATCTGCTGCTCCTTTTCCAGCTCTGCTGCTTTCCCTTGGCCTTTCCTTGTTCCCTGCACGTCCCACCTGTGGCAGGGCCCCAGTGGCTGCCGTAGCTCTGAGGCTGGGTGGGCAGAGCTGCCCCAGTGATGGCTTGGCAGTGCCCACAGGTGACTGTCCCTCCTAGCCCAGCTTTCCTGTCCCCCCAGCCCTGTGTGACGCTTTGTGCTGCTCCCTGCCTAACTCCACATCTCCATTCCTTCCCCAGGACCACGGTGGGGTCATAGTGAACATCACGGCGACCCTGAGCTACCGAGGACAGGCCCTCCAGGTGCACGCTGGGGCTGCCAAGGCTGCCATAGGTACCTCAACACTCCCTGCTGGGGCTCTGAGCTGTGTGGGGCCAGGAGGGAAGCCAGTCCTTCCCAAATGCTGGGATGGGAAGATGTCTTAGGGAGGAATGAGCATGAATCAATGTGCTTACTGAATGCCTGGGTTTGGGATGAGGCTCTTCTCCTCCCCCAGGGCCCTTTGCCCTCAGCCAGAGCCTTCTGTGGCTTTTTTTCTCCACTTCAAAAAAAGCTCCTGGAATGGCTCTGCTCCCCATTTCTCATGCTGTTGTAATCCCTCCCCAGATGCCATGACCCGTCACCTTGCTGTGGAGTGGGGACCCAACAACATCCGTGTGAACAGCTTGGCCCCCGGCCCCATCACGGGCACTGAGGGCTTCCGGCGCCTGGGTGAGGCAACCTGGGCTCCCCTCCCTGCCTGTGGCAGTGCCCTGCTGGCTTCCCCCTGGGAGGGGACCGGGAGGGACCCCCAGTGCCACACAGCTCGTGGGGCATTGCTGCTGGGCACAGCTGTTCTGTGGCTTGGCTGGCACATCTCTGAGGGAACAGTCCTTCCTGCATCCCTGGTACCTCCCAGGGCACTGGTTTGTCCCTTGAGTGGCACCTTTTTGGGCTCTCTGATGTCCTGGTGTAATGTGCTACCCCAAAACTCTGCCCTCCCTGATGAGTTGGCTCTTGTTGTCCATCAGTGCTGGTGCAGCCCGGGAGGCTGGGAAAGACATGGAGCTGTTAGAGTGGGTTCAGAGGAGGCCACGGAGATGCTCCAAGGGCTGGAGCCCCCCTGCTCTGGAGCCAGGCTGGGAGAGCTGGGTGTGCTCACCTGGAGAAGAGAAGGCTCCAGGGAGACCTCAGAGCTCCTTCCAGTGCCTAAAGGGGCTCCAGGAGAGCTGGAGGGGGACGTGGGAGGGGGGATGGAGGGGCAGGGCACAGGGAATGGCTTCCCACTGCCAGAGGGCAGGGATAGATGGGGTAGTAGGAAGGAATTCCTCCCTGTGAGGGTGCTGATGCCCTGGCACAGATTTCACAGAGAAGCTGTGTCTGCCCCATCCCTGGAAGTGTCCAAGGCCAGGTTGGAGGGGGCTTGGAGCAACCTGGGATAGTGGAAGGTGTCCCTGCCTATAGCAGAGGGGGGAGAAAGAGAGATCCCTTCCAACCAGAACTATTCCATGATTCTGTGGTTCTAAAGCTCTCTAAGGTCCTGTCTTCAGCTCAGTGTCAGTACAAAATCCCTGCTAGGCTTGAGCTCTCCTCCTTTAACTCTTCACAGGTTTTTATCCCTGTCAGTCCCCAGGGCTGTGCCAGGATCTCATCCAGATTCCCCGGAGCACTCAGCCAGCCCCAGGGGCAGTGCTGCAGTGCCTGGCAGGCGGCGATGGTGGGCCGTGCTCCCACAGTCCAAACTGACTCCTTCCTGCCCCTTTCAGGTGGGAAATTTGCCGAGAAATCGAAGCAGTTTGCCGGGATCCCGCTGCAGCGCGCGGGGAACAAGACGGAGATCGCGCACAGCACCCTGTACCTGGCCAGCCCCCTCTCCTCCTACGTCACCGGCACCACCCTGGTCGTGGATGGCGGGAGCTGGCTCACCTCCCCCAACAGCTTCTCTGCCTTGCTGGGTATTGCCTCATCCTCTGCTAAACTCTAGGTGACGTGCATTTCCCCCTCGTGGGATTGGAGCAGGGCTCCGCAGGGAAGCGCTGCTTTTCCCTGTGTACGGGGCACAGGTCCAATGAGGAGTGGCTGGGGGGGCTCAGCCTGGAGAAAAGGAGGCTCAGGGGGGAACCTTCTGGCTCGCCACAACTCGCGGGCAGGAGGGGGCAGCCAGGGGGGGTCAGGGTCTGCTCCCAGGGAAGAAATGACAAGGTGAGGAAAAGCCTCAAGTTGTGCCAGGGGAGGTTTAGGTTGGATATTGGGAAAATTTCTGTATGGAAAGTATGGTCAGGCACTGGCACAGGCTGTCCAGGGCAGTGGTGGAGTCCCCATCCCTGGCGGGATGTAAAAGCCATGTGGATGTGGCACTTGGGGACATGGGTCAGTGGTGGCCTTGGCAGTGGTAGGGGAGCAGCCGGACTCATGTTCTTAGAGCGCTTTTCCAGCCTAAATGATTCCTTGATTCTGCAGGGGCATGACTGCCATAGCAGCGGGTACAGTGTCCTCATGGACAATCCTAGGGATGACTTGGGCAGAGCAGGAGAACTTGCTGGGTTGTGACATGGTATCTCTTGGATGCTTGTCCAGACACCTCTGAGTGTTCCCCAAACCAACATGATGCCCATTTTCTATGCCCCAGCAGCAGAGGATACCAACAGCCTCTTCCTTGCATGAATTCCTGCAGCCTGTCAGAGGAAGGGGTCTCCTTCCTTCCACTCTTCCCTGTCTGTGTCCCACCCAGCAGCCTCCCTGAGCCGGGCAGGCCCTGGCAGGGCTCTGTCCCCACCTCCACCCTCTCTTGCAGATGTGTGGGCTGCAGGAGCAAACCAGGCCCACTGACGGACAGCCTGGGACTGACCGATGGACAGCCGTGACCGGGGACACCGCCGGGGGACACCTCCCAGGGCCAGTGCCCACAGCCACAGCCTCTCACTGGCCACTGCTGGTGGTGGGGACACTGCCGGTCCTGTGTCTGCCTGGGGGACAGAGCTCTGGGGGTGCTGGCTGGGGAACAAGCCCACCCCGTCCTGTGCCATTACTGTCTTCTGAGCTGGCGTGGCTGAGGGCTCAGGGACAGCACAGAGGGCTAGGATGGTCACTGTCCCTTTGTGGCTCCTTCCAAGCTGCTCTTCTGGCTTTCCTTTCCCAAGTCCCAGGCAATGCCACCCATGGATATCCATCCTCTTCCTCCCCTCTTCTTCATCTCAGCCTGAGAACTGCCCGAGACCCCCAGCAGCAGCTCCTTTTTGGGAGGGGAGCAGCTCAGCCCACCTGGGGTCAGGCTCACCTGGCATGGTGGGCCCAGCTCTGCCTTGGCAGCTCGTGGAGGGGAAATCCTGGCAGGGGGGAGTGTCCTTGTACCCTCAGGGGTCCTGGGTGGAACAGTGGTCCTGGGAGGCCGCCATGGATGCAGCTGGGATGCCCCTTTCCAGGAGCAGATGAGGGCACATCCCCCAGTCTGGCTCTGGACTGCAGCACTGGAGATGTCCAGTGGTCTGTCCACACCTGTCTGTCTGTCATGCCAGTGTCACACTGTCTCCTTTCAGACCCTCAAGCTGAGGGTAATTGAAGGCCTAGAACTGGAATCCAGTCCTTTCCAAGCAGGATGCTAGGCTGCAGGAGCTGCACCAGGACTGCAGGGATGGCAGTGCCAGAGCCAGCCCCGTCCCTGGTGCCAGCGCCCCGGGGGACACGCGCTGCTCGTGTGCACCCTCCTGCTGCTGACGGCAGTTCTTAGGCTCACCCTGAATTCCCTGAAGCTTGTTTTCCCACTTAACTGTATTTCCTACTTGATTGTAGACTTGCCAGGTTTTGCTCCTTCCTCCAGGCCACAAATAAAGAACTTACACCCTGAGCAGTGATGCTTCTCTGCTGCATGAGCACCAGTGCCCACACCCTGCCCATCTGACTGGTCCTGGTGGTCCAAACTGGGCCCTGAAGGAGGGGGCAGGACCACTGCTCCTACTGGCAGAGCCTTGTGTGGCCCCAGTCCTTGGCACTGTGGTGTCCCAGTGCTCCAGGCCAGGGGACCTTTGGGATCTGCCAGCTCCTCAGGCTAGGCAGCTCTGGGAAGGTGGTTCCAGAGCAGAGCTGATGGGGAGATGCTGAGGGATTTGGTGAGAGGCTCTGAGCCCTTCAGAGGGATGGGGATGCAGTGCTTGGGCTGGGATCTGGGCACTGTCCCTTGCCCAGGCTCCTGGGATTTGGCTCCAGCCACAGTATCCCTCTTCCTAGATAACAGGATGTATTTTCTGCTGGAGAAAACATCACTTGTGTGGTGCGTGTTGGTCCTTGCTGCCCAGCTGCAGCCTTGTCTCTGACCTGCATCCCTGTTCTGGGAGGGTCCATGGATTTCACTCTCTTGTTTAACTGTGACCAGGGGACTTGGGCACTGTCAGGGCTGTCCTGGCTCCATGGCCACCACAGGAAGAGGGAGCTGAGCTTGGCCACGTGTCTCCATCACCAGAGGAAGGACAGAGCTCCGAGCGCAGCCTTGGTCCTATCCTGGGGCTGCAGGAACCCACTGAGGGGTGCAGAGCTGCCACTCACAGCATCAGGCTGGGCCTGCCTTGTTCCCTTGCCAGCCCCATGCAAGCAGGAATCCCGACTGCTTGAGCTGTCTGGAAAGTGGGCATTGCATTGCCCAGTGGATTTTGCAGGGAATGGTTCAGGCAGGTGTCGCGCAGGGAGAGCAGCTGGTGCAGCCATGCTTCCCCTTCTGGGACTGGCAAAGGAGCCCCCTCCTGCACTGCTCACTTTTGGGAATGGCTACAATGAGGAAAACAATTTGGAGTGGAGGTTTCCATCCTTCCAGCGCTTGACTGAGTGGACAGGGGTGACATCCTCTCCAGGGATGCTGCTGAGCTCTGGCTCTGGGGCTGATCATGCTGGGAAGCTTTGGGAAAGCTGTGCTGGGGGACACATTGTGGCCCAACCAGGCTCATCCTGAGACGTCACACACATCCATGGCCTGGGCAGGGTCACTGGGGCCAGGGGTGCTCTTGGTCATCAGGTTTGCTGCTAATTATACCCAGGGGCTGTAATTCCACCTGCTCAGGTGTGTTAGTGGGGTCATCCTGGTGTCCCAGCAGAAATGCACTGAGCCTGCAGACTGTGAACCCTACACACGGGCATTAATTAATTCATGACGTGGTCCCAGGTGTGTCCCGGTGCACAATTTCCCCCTGGAGCAGTTCAGGAATCCTGGTGCACGGTGCCGTCCCGCAGGAGCTCGGGAGTCCTGGAGCACAGTTCATCTCCCTGGAAGGGTTGAGTGTCCCGGAGCACAGTTCTCCCCCAGAGGGGTTTGGGATCCTGGAGCGTGGTTTATCAGCAGGGAGGTTTGGGATCCTGGTGCACGGTTCATCCCCATAGTGGGTTGGGGGTCCTGGGGCACAGTTCATCCCCCCGGGTGAGTCTGGGGTCCTGGTGCATGGTTCGCTCCAGGGATGTTCGGGGGTCCTGGTGCACGGTTCCTCCCGGAAGGGTTTGGGGTCCCGGGGTACAGTTCATACCTGGAGTTGTTGGGTGGTCCTGGTGCACGGTTTTCCCACAGAGGGGTTTGGAATCCCGGAGCACGGTTTATCGGCAGGGGGGCTATGGGGTCCCAGGGTTTCACGCCTGAAGCCATTTGGGGGTCCCCATTCACGGTTCATTCCGGAGCCGATCGCGGGTCCCGGTGCACGGTGCCCCCCCCGCCCCGGTCCCACGTGCCCGCCCGCCGCGTGGCCCCGCCCCTCCCCGCCG
>WBMZ01009308.1:0-126309 GCA_013400975.1 Atrichornis clamosus | reverse complement strand
GGGGCGGCGCGGAGAGGGGGCTGTGCCCACCGCCCCTCCGCCCCGCGCCGCTGGCGCTGCGGGCACCGGCCGCCGCCGGGAGGGGCCCGCAGTACCCCGGAGCCCTCCGCTCCGTCCGCAGGACCCGGGCGCAGCCTCGTCCCTCGAGGACTCCCGTTACCGAGAGCGGGGATTTCCTCCGCCGCCACTCTGCAGCCGGGGTCCCTCATCCCCGTTCTTGGCACCTGGGAGCAGCCCGTCCTCCGGGATCCCGTCCCTTTGTCGCTGGGGTCTGGGACTTGTCCAAGATCTCGGGACAGCCGTCGCTATCCCTGGGAACGAAGAGCGACATCAGAATCCAGACCCTTTGCCTCCTTCCTCTCGCCTCCATCGCTGGGGGCTGCAGTCAGTCCCTGAGCCCCGGAGTCCTCAGCGCAGACCGCTGGAGCAGATCCCGCTGCCAGAGCCCAGGACTCCCTGTCACCAGCCTGGGGAGCTGTGGTCAGCCCCAGAGCCCAGGACACTGTCCTTAAGCCTTTCTCCTGGCTGTGCCCCGGGGGCGGCTCAACAGCTCTAAGGGGAAATGGGAAGGGGGCTGCCCAGTTTTTTCCCGCACTGCATAGCCTGCCCTCCCGCTCCCCATAGCCAGAGATCCCACACCATCCCACGGGGAGCCCAAGTCAGACTCATGCCCTGTCTCAGTATCCATTTTGCCGTGCTCCTTCTGCCACAGCTCTGAACTTCCTACCTCTCCCAGCCCTGTCCAGGTGCAGGTACGATGCATCACCGGGAGCATTGATGCAGCAGCTCTGACCCCAGCGGTATTGCAAGCACCCTGTCATAGGTGGCCTTTGCGTGTGGGTGACAGGGATGGGAACTGATGCTGCCTGAAATCCCCTAACTCCACAGAACTTGTTTTTTGGCAGCAGCAACAGAAGTCTGTTAGTCCCAGACATCCAGCCTCATTTGGAGTGTTTTCTGGGGTGCAGAACTAGTGATCCAGGAGAATTGACTCCTTGGTTATCTGTCCTCACCACCGAGGATGTGCAGCACTGAAAAGTGAGGAGCAGAGGGACGCCAGCCTAAGCCCTGTTCACACCCTCCCACCCGCGGGCTCACAGCACTTTGTGAGAGGGAACCATTGCACCTTCACACCTTACAAAGGGAAGCGCTGTCCCTTCATGGCAGGAATGGGGGAACCTTCTGGGATGCAGAATTATCTGGCGTGGTCTCCCACTCCTCCCAAGCTGTCATGCCCCTGTCGTGGCTGACTGGCTCAGCTGCCTGATGTGGCTGCTTTTCTGGGATGCTAACTACTGGGATACTTACTACTGGGATGCTAACCAAGGGAGAATTAGTGAACCCAGAGAAACCAAGCATTTCTGAAGGGAGGTAAAGCCTGGAAGTTGCTCTGCACCAGGTCACCATGCAGATGGTGGGTGTCTTCACAGCCTCTTGCCTATAGCCAAAGCTGCTCCAAATGAATGAACCCTATGGAGTTACGGATGGGACTATGTGAGAGGGGAACCCTCCCAGGCAGCGGAATGAAAGCAGATTAAGGCTGCAAGTGTATTTAGATGGATATGAGCGTAATCCACTAACCAGATCAATCAAAGCTGCAAGTGATGCTTTTCCCCTGGAGTGTCTTGCTGTTCCTGTGCCTGTTCACTGCAGGAAAAGAAGCTCTGCCTGGCATGTACAGCAGCTGCCCTCCTCCATCTGGACTTGCTTTATCTATACGAGCCAGCCACAACCCTAATTTCCAACCATATTAACAAGCAGTACTGTAGATTGCCATGAGGGACCTGTGTCCATGCCAAGTATGGAAGGCAGGCCTCACTTCTGAGTTGGAGCACCAGCATGGTTGGAATGAGAAGTCTTGCAAAGCAGGGCAATTTGGAGATATCTCTGTGCAGTTCTGGTCACTTATCACACTTATGCTGAATTATGCTTTACTTATACAAACTCTAATGATGTTACTCCAGCGAGGCAAAGCCAGCTCTTATGCTAATTTGACTATTTGTTAGTCTAGTAACTCTTACTTACATTTACTGTGCAGCTTAATATTGTCAACAGTTCTTAATTTTGGTGTGAGAGTGCTTTTATGGTGAATTATAACAGTAGAGGTTAATTTGCACAAATGCAACTTTCCAGCAGGTCCATAACTGTGGAGTTTATAGCTGAAGAGATTTGTACATCATCCTGACCTTATGCACACCACAGGCTGCTTACCTGGTTACTTCTGCATCAGGTCTTGTGTTTGACTTGGCCATATCTACCAATTTATTCATCAAGGAGCACGTCTGTGTTTCCAGATCACTCGTGAGCCCTGCTGAACCTCCCAAAACTGTGTCTCTCCATGTCCTTTGCCCACATGTCCACACTGCCTCACCTCCCAAGTGTGCTGAGTGACAGGAGACATTACAGAGCAGGCAGCGCACAGGGCATGAGCTCAGAGAGTTTAACTGTGAGTCACAGTCCTGGGTCATTTGAGCCAGTTGAGAACAAGTTTTATGAATCTTAAGGGTCCCTGTTTGGAAATACGCATTAGTTGGTTGTCTGTGTCATAAATCTCCCCATTTATCCCGCACGAGCTGGATGAATAATTGGAGAGAGGTTTGTGGCTAATTGATTTGCTGATCAGTGGAAAGAAATCATGAATAATTTATTTGATGAATATTACTCAACCATCCGTAAAGCTGGTCAGTTACTGAAAATAATTAGTTGCAAACACTCAATTTCTCAGCCAATGGCTTTGTTTATTTGCAAGAGCACCTCACACTTCTCTCTCTCCAGCATGGATCCCCACGGATTTCTCCTGGGCTCAGTGCAGAGGCTGAGAACTTCACCATGGCTCTCCTGTCCATCCACTACTTCATAGTTCACAAAGCTTCCTCTTCCTCCCCATGTCCTTGCACATACAGGTCCTCCAGGTTGCACAGAACTTTCGAAGTGGGATTTCACTAACACCTTCCATTTGGGATCAAGACATTGAGCAGTTTTGCCAGTGGAAGGGGAAGATGCAAGTGCAGATGTGCGTGACACCATCAGCTCCCGGCTCTTGCTCCGTGTCAGTTTTGCTGTGTTGGATTAATCCCGTAGAAGGTATCTGTGAAGGCAACCTTTGGAGCAGAGATGCTGCCTCTTATCCACACGACTGGGGCAGCAAAGGGATGGAGCAGAGGGTTGGGACAAGCACAGTGGAGGAGGAATGCCCTACATCAGCCAAGCCCTAATTCCATTTTTTAATCGTAAGCCCCTTAAGCAGGCCACAGAAGCATCTCATTTTTCCTGCATCTGTGTGAGTCCTGGTCATCCCTTTGCAAGCATCCTTGCAGCACCTGGCAAAGTAATCAGGCAAGACCTGCATGGCTGCCTCTTCTGGGTCTCAAAAAGAAAAAAGAGGAAAAAAGAGACTCTTTGGTTTCTCTAAAATTGCTGTTTATTTGCCAGTTCTTGCATGTTAAGATTTCTGAGAAAACAAACTATCTCCAGAGGCTTCTTGATGTTATTTTCCTTCTAGCAGAAATCCTATCATCTTCTCCTGTGGTTCTCAGATCTGGCAGGGGCAGCTCCCCTCCCTACTCTTTTCCCACCCCCAAGCAACACACAGACACCCTCCCCATTGAATTAACATCATCTTTCCCCTGCAATACCTTCTCGGACTGACTTGCTTGGCTCACAGCTGCAAATTTGTTCTCTCCCATGCTGCGGTTTCCGAGCAGCAGGATTCAGGAGCTGCCTAGAGTGTAGCAATCCCGTGCCAGGCTGCACTTGTTTGGGAATGACAATCTCCTCTTCCCGTTGAACCCGGGGCGACTCAGAAACCCCTACCAAAGTCCTACTATGTTTAAGTTTAATGGGAATGGGACACTTAAGAGCTCATGAGCTGTCCCTGATCAGGCGTGGAGAGCTCCCTGTGGGAACTCCATGAGTTTGTGCCGGCACCTGCAAGCCTTGTGCAGTTTGGGGGTGTGATTTTTTGGGGGAGCTCAGCAGATGCCCAGCCTCGCGTGGGGCCGGTGCATGCCCTGGAAGGTGAGCTGGCAGTGCTGCGGGAGCCTCGGAGGGCTGCTCCGCTGCGGGCTGTGCCCGCCCGCTCGGCAGGAAGTTCACAGCCTGGGACCGAGGGGCTAATTTCATTATGCAATGTTTGGAGCCAGAGCCAGGAGTTTAATTATGTCTTTCCTCTTCTTGCTGGCTCTCAGCAAAGTCACGTCTGCTCTTCTCTGCTCTGCGCCATGCTCAGCCATGCCTGCGAGAAAGTCGGCTTGTTACACAGCGGGGAGGTGGAGACGGAGCTGCACGTTCAAGGATTTGCAGTTGGAGTCCCTCCTTTGAGCGCTTGCCCCCGGTCACTGGTCGCTGATGCCAGGCTAGGAATTTGCATGTGGTCCTTACGACCGAGAGAGAGGGGACGTGAGCAGCCCGCTGGCTCTGGGACCACAGAGCCCTCTCAGCTGCTGTGTGCAGCCCGCGAGGGCCGGGATGCATCCCCGCTCACTGGGGACCAGCCAACACCCCTTCCCCTTCCTTCTCTCTCTCAGGGCTGTCCCCTCCCAAGGCACTTCACACTGCTGGGGACAGCCAACCCTGGCTGCTGGGGAGTGGGGCTGCCAGGGCTGCTCCACCACCTGAATTTACGGTGCTTTAATGTATTCCTCCCCTCCCCTTGCAGCAGATGCTCCGTGTAAATCAGCGCCGCAGATGAGCCGCGCCGCTCCGCACCAGCTGGGACTTTTGGCCCTGGGAGACTCTGATGTGGCCTCCAATAAATACACCAAGACACCCTGAGCAGGAAGGGCAGTAGCTGCCTGCCAGCCCACCTCCCACACCCAGAGAGGATCCTGCAGCCTGTGCCAGGGTTGGAAGAGCCAGGGTGGTCCTCGGTGCAAAGAAGAGGAAGTGTCTTGTGTGTGTGCATCCTTCCTGGGGGGAAAAGGGCTCTGAAAGAGATGTCCTGGATGCCCGTCCTACCTTGATGCCTTTATCTTTGCAGTGCTTTGGAGAGAGCTTGCCTGGAAGCAAAGCAGTGATGCGTGGGCATTTTTCACCTTCAGATTTTCTGTTGAGCTTGTGTAGGTGGAGGATGGGCTTAATGGTCCAGGCTTAGCAGAAAGAAAGGGAAAAGTTTGCTCAAGACAACCTAATTGATCTTAATGAGACAGGAAGGGCTTGTGCTGCAAACATCAGTGTTTGTTTTGTGAGTTTAATGCATTTTCTGGCTGGGTTTGATTACTCTGGGGAAGTCCTCTGGCCTAATAAACGGAGCCACAGGGAATTAGAACTGATAATTTCAGATGCTGCTCTCAGCCCAAAACAGCTCAGCCTTCCAGGGGGGAAACAGAACTGGGGGAAAGGTAATTGAAATGGATTCAATTAGCTTCCAATTACCAGCCAGCTTTGGCTCTGGTGGGTGAGCAGCAGCCAGGGCTGGGTGCCCAGGGAGAGGCCACACTGAGTGGTGTCCTCCAGTGGTGTGACACCGAGCCCACTTGGGCACCCAGTGGGGAGCTGGTGCTCTCAAAGAGCCAGGAAACTCTGGAAAGCTTTGTGGATTTTACTTCCAGCTGATAATGATGAAAATGGTCATTGTCAGAGGAAAAATTATTTTTCAAACCGTGGGCATTTGGATCGTGACTTTCCTAGAAAATAGTGTAATTTCTGCTTTCCTCTACACTGAAAAATGGAGCCACAATGTGGTTTTGTGCTTCTTATTGGTATCTCCTTAACTGGAAGGGGAAAAAGTGACTTTGAATCTGACAGCTGCTGCTGAAAAGGTGGTTCTCTGGAGAGCAATGTTTCCACTGAGAGATTTCTTCATGCCTGGTAACAGCTGCCTGTCCCCATGGGCTTCCTGGGGGTCAACCATATCCGAAGCTGTCCCAAGCCAGGACTGGGACAAGCAGGTGGCTGAGTTCATGCTCGTGATGCACCTTGCTCCCACAGCCGTGGTTGAGAAATGCCCCCTGAGATGCCAAGACCTGGCATGTTTTGGGAAAACGAGGGCAAGAACAGGTCCGTGCCATTCCTGGTACCACTCACTGCACCCTAGCTGAGGAACTCCACGCTCATCCCCCTGGGCACGCCTGGCATGGGCAGGCAAGGAAAGATCCTGCCAGTGAGGGGCAGGCAAGGCAAGGCAAGGCAAGGGAGGAATTGGTAAGGCAAGGCAGTGGAGGGATAGGCAAAAAATGATGCCAGAGGAAAGCAGACACAGCTCCCACAGGGCTGCCAGCCATCAGAGTCAAGTGTTGCCTTCTCATGGCAAGGAGAGGACTTGGTGAAAACCCAGCAGCTTCTTAGCACTTTCCTTCTGGACAAGCAAAATGTGGAGACAAATTACTGTGAGTTCTCCCTGCTTCCATCAGTAGGAGGGAAAAGAAAATGCTAATTTGTCTTCTTTTCTTCCCTTTCTTTTTCTGTTTTTCACCTCTGCAAACAAAACTCACTTAAAAGGGTGTCCCTCCCTGGAATTCCTTCGCCCTGCTCCAAATCCAAATCCCTGTAGGATGCAGAGCGTGGCCAGTACATGGCTCTGCCCAGCTGTAGGGACAAGACAAAGCCACCTCCCCATTGTCCCCAGGCTGTCCTCACTGCTCAGCCACCTTCCAGAGACATGCCAGCACCCCAGGGACAGGGAGAGTCCCAGGGACAGGGGCTGAGCAGCGCCGAGGGGCTGAGTCACGGCGACACCATGCCTCTGCATCCCAGGGAACGTCATGGGAAGAGCAGAGAGGGAGAGGAAGATTATTTATAGCTGCAAGAGCAATTACACGGAGCTGGTGTAGAGGAGCTGGCAGGCTGCTGGCTGTGCAGGCACAGCCACAGAGCAGTGGGATGCGGGGCTGGGAGCTCACGGTGGGATGGAGGGCAAGGCTGTTCCTGCCAGGTCAGGCTTGACCGACTGGCTGGCTGCACTCCGTGGAAAAACCAGGAATAGCCACTGTCCGTGTCTGCCTTTTCACATCAGTATAGCTCTGTGTTACAGCCCCCAGCGCCCCATTGCTCAACTTCCTTCGGAGCTTGGAAAATCCCCTTTGCTGCTGTCTTGCCCCCTTGGACCAGAGATTTGTTCCACTCATCACTTCTGCTTCCCAGATCAATTTGTCGCTTTTCACATTGATTGCTGTCTATTTTCCCACTCTGGCTGTTGGTGGATTTGGGGGTTTTATTGCTAATTACTCTTCTTGCTCCTCTGCTGGGGGAAGTACTTCCCAGTTCATTTTTAACGGATGTTAAGGGCATGAAACAATATTTACTAGAGATAAACATTTTTAAATCAGTCAGTCTGGACAGGCTGCTTTGCCTTGCAGCTCTTATCAGAGGCTAGTGATGCCCTGAAATACTCTCTTGTACCCAAACCTGTCAGGGCTGAGACAAGGCACAGTCTCACAGTGCAATTTATGGTTGGAGACCAAATGACTGTATGGGGAATGCACGGCTGGAGACTGTGCGGGCGAGACAAAAGCTCCCTGCAGAAGCCCAGGCAGCTGCAAAGTTGGGTTATATTTAATTTCAAATGCCTGGAGGGCTCCCGTTTGATTTCTGGGAGGATTTCAGACTGAGAGCTAATAGGGATATAGTTGAGGTACATCTAAGGCTCTTTGCAAACAGCATACGGGCACCTGCTGAGCTATTCAGGAGAAGCTGGGATGGTGCTGATTTCTCTGCTCAGCGAGGAGGAGTCCCAGGCAGGAGGAAGGCCAGGGAAAGGGGGGGTTGCACAGGCCATGGTGACTCCACCACCATGCAATCCCCAGTCAGGGCTAGTGGGCAGGCAGACTTCAGCCCTGGCAAGACAAACTGCCTAGGAATAGCTTTGGAGGCAATTGGTGACCCTTTGATGTGCTTTAGAAAGAGGCAAATGATTCCGGCCCAGAGCTGTTTGGGTCAAAACTTCTGTGTGATGAGGGAGAACCATCAGCTGAGGTTTATTGATCCAAAACCCTGGCTGAAGCTGTCGGGTCAGCCAAGCCCTCAAGCTGCTGGCCTTGCTCCTCACCCAGCTTGGCGAGGCACAGGCCCAGGAAGGCTCTGCACATCATCCCTCCTGTCCCTGGGGGGCTTTTAGCACTGCAAAACTTAAAAGAAAAAGAGGTTGGGAAATCTCGCCAAACTCTGTTAGAAGGCTGCACGCTCAAGCCTCAGAAATTAGTCAGGAGTAGTTTTATGGTAGTTGGTTTGACCTCTGTTCTGCCCCCATCTACATTACCATGCAGTGTTTAGTTAAATGATCACTCACTCCTTCCTCCTGGGGCTTTTCACTCATTCCAGTGCACATGGAGGAAAATTAAAGTTGTGCAGGGACCACAAATCTGGCCTCTCCCAACATTTGAGTACTTATCTGACTGCCTGAGCCATGGTTTTTTTAACAGTGCTTTTTTGTCTGGAGGGTCTTGGTATCAGTTCCATTCCCACTGAATTCATGAGATAATTAGCTCCTGGTTGTAAGTGAGCAGCACACAGCATTGTTACCTTGCCTCCCCAAATGTGAGGCTCTGCATGTTGTGGGGTTTTTCTGTTAAAGCAGCCTGGCTGGTAAGTGCCCCAAGAGGCTCTTGATTCACATGCTGCAGACCAGGCTTCTACATTAAAAACCCATTTAAAGTTCCCCGGCAAAATGTGCGAATCAGAAAAGTTAAATTGCGTTAATTCTGCCTTGAATGTCCCAAGGATAAGCAGGGCCAGGATGCTGCTCTGGGTTCCCATACACTGCTCCGTGCTAATGGGCACTAATTTTCCTGGGGAGCTGGAGATAGCGCTGCTGAGCGGGGCTGTTACAAATAGGTTACTGGAGCTTTGTGCAGGGGAAAATGGGTTTATTTTCTGCGGAGAGGATGGTGAATTTGCATCTCAATGAATGCTTTTTCCTTGAAGGAATTTTCCATTGTAGAAGTAATAAATTCTTCTTGTGGGTAAAGTGCTCCAGCCATCTCACCTGTGGGATGTGCATTCCCAGCCCATGCAGCCCCAGCACGGAGGTGCTGCAGGGAAGCCCTGGCCTGGCCAAAGGGTGCTGTAAAGAGGGGAGGAGTGAAGCCAACCCTCCAAGCTCTGCGGTGTGTCTGCATTGCATAAGTGGCTGGGCTGGAGATGATGGGCAAAATTACCCAGTGTCTACCTGAGGCTGAAAATATCACAGCAGCTGTAGCAACGGGGGGCCACAGAGGGTGTGTGTGTGGATTTTAGCTGCATGGGAAGACACAGCTCTGGAGAGGAGCAGATAATCGTGGTGGTGATGAACTGCATGAATCATTTAGAAGGATGTAATCTTGCGCCATATGTTATGTGTCAGTACGTGGAGAACGTGTCACATCCATTAGGATAATAATTGCACAGTTCATCTTTTCTTTGAAAAAAAAAAAATTAAAAGATCGTTCTCTAGACTCAGCAGCACTTGCAGGGCAGAACTAGGTTGTGTTCCTGTGGCAGAGATCCTGGGTACCAAGGGCAGGCACCTGAGGAAGCATCAGGCTGTGTCAAAGAGAAGAGAGAGAAACAGCTGGGTGGGAAGGAGGGAGGGGAGAGGAAATACTGCTTCAGTAGGCCAAGAGGCTAAATAAAACATGAACCTTTCCCTGGGCATCTGCAAGGAGGTCAGGATGGATGCCAAGCCCTGGGTGCAGGAAAGCCAAAGGCTTTTGAAGACTCACATCTTCCCCATTTCCAGTCAGAAATGCTCCAGACTCTGAATTTTGTTAAGCCTTTTCTGTGAGATTAAAAGCCCTGCTGCTGCTAGAGCTGCCCGCCTTGCTAGGTAGGGCTCTGCAGCCATGGTCGGTGTCCCTGCCCTTCTGCAGCCCCCTGGAGGACTGTGCTGGAGAGCCTTGGGGAGCAGGATGGGTGGCATGGGCACGGGGTGTGTGCCCAGAGGACCCCGCGTGCTGTGGGGCACTGTGGGGCTGGCAGCTCCTGGGGGCAGCTTGTCCAGAAGGGCTGGCCACGCGTGCGGCCGAATTGCCCTCCCAAGGCGTGCTGGGTGCCGTGGCTCCGGCCAGGAATTAGTTTTCATTAGCAGTTTTCCAGGCTTTTAGGCAGCCAAGCAGCCATGCCTGAAAGACTCTGGGGTGAGCTGTCATTATTGCACAAAGGTAGCTAAGCTCCCAAATCCTATTAGTGGAGAGGAAAGAGACACTGAGAATGACCTGAGGCAAGACAGAATCCAGCTGTGACAGCCAGGGAAGGGCAGCATCACCTTCCCTCACACCTTTCTCACTCCACAACAGCAAGGCTGATGGTTCTTTCTCCCCCAGGCAGCTGACCTGGTGCAGGTCCCCCATCCTTCCAAAACTACCTGACCTCCGTGGTGCCCACCATCCACAGTGGGACTGCCCATACCACTCATCTCCTGACACCGTTCCCCAGGCTCCTCTGCCTGCTGCTCCCTCCACGAGTGCCTTTATCCATGGAGGAGCTAAAATCCAGCCTCAGGCCCTCTCGTCAGGCCAAGCTGTGGCTCTCCTGCTGACTAACATTGGCTTGGCAGGTGAAGGTTACCGTGCAAATTAACTATATTTAGCCTTCCAGGTTTCTGCAAGACACTTGATTCAAGCATTGCATGACATTTCTATTTTTAAAAAATAATGCTGCCTAACATCAATGAAGCATAAGTCAAGAGGCAGAAAAATTGGCCAGGCTAGAAATTGCCTTGAGCAGGGAGTCATCACCCAGGGCTGCTGCTGCCGACCCGGGGACGCCTCTGGGATGTCCCAAACCATGGGCAGGGAGCAATGCCAGGCAGTGGGCAGTGCTCAGAAGTGATCCTGTGGGCATGCACAGGCCCTCGCACACACACACACACGAATGCTCGATGGGACAGGGCCGCATTTTCACTCCAGGAGGCAGAAGGAGGGCTCCTGTGCACAGCCTCTCCTGTCCTGTGCTGCCCATCCGACTGTAGGAGCTTCCCGCCCTTTGTGCAAGTCCTCAGCACTCACTGAGGTACTTCAAATTTCATGGATCTAATTTATCCCCCCTGCTCCTCCTCCTGTCCAACAGCATAAGCCCCTAAGGCTTTTAAAAGTGCAGCTGCATCAAGACACTTTCAAAGTCACACATCCCCTGCAGCGAGCGGGTGCTGCCGCCTCTTTCCAAAAATCACAGCAGTGAGAGATGCTGAATCCCTCCCAAAATGAGAAGCCCTGTGGGACAGGGCTCTGCTGAGCTCACACACTGTCACCTTCCACTCTCCAGCACTGACTTTTAGGTCCAAAGGGCTGAAAATAGTCTCAGAAAGGAATGGTGGGCTGACTTTTCTCTCCAAGCAATTTTTGTCCTTCTCTGATTGCCTGGAGTGTCCTTTGGACCTTCAAGTGACAAACTGCCAAAAAAAAAGCTGGTGGGTTTTGCCATTTTTTGTTTCCCTCTTAGTGGCAGAGCATTGCAAAGGGCTTAGCAAGCCACCCCACATGACATAGGGGAACAGTGTATGTCCTGCATCTCAGCTTCTAGATGGGGAGCAACTGGGAAATTTTTCGTTCACCAGAAATTCCAGCAGAATTTTGAAGAAGAAAATGCCATTACCCCGCAGGGACCGCGGCTGTGACTGGAGCTGTAGAGCAAGGATCAGCTGGGAGTTTGCCAAGGAAATGCTCCTTGTCAGAGACATGTGGGGGTCCCTTTGGGGTCCAACACCAGACCAAGATTTTGGGGAATGGATGCCAATATCACACCACCCAGAGCCCTTTTACTTTGTATTTCCCACCCTGATGGTGCAGTTGGGGCTGGGAGCAGGGAAAGACCAAAGCACAGCTACCTCCAGTGAGCTTTCTGACACTTTCTGCATGTTATACTCTCTGTCAAGTGATTTTCCCCCCCAGCAAGTTCGAGGCAGTGTGGTGTGCAGTGAAGAATACAATAAAATTGAATTATTCTGGCGCGAGAAACTTTTCTCCTCCCCATTTGTCAACCTTCCTGCATCTCATTCCAGAGCAAAGAAAAATCACCCAGCGATCCATCAGAGAGGGGAAAAAACATAAAACCTCCACAGCAGGTGTGTTGGATGGCACAGCATCTGAGCAGTCCCTGGAGTGCCAGGCCCCTGGATGCCCCCCAGCCCACCTTTGTGGTGTCGTGCCCCTCTGCCCCCAGTGCCAGGTGATTTCTGACAAAATAATCCTAAGCAGAACAGCTGCTGTGTGATGTCAGGCAGGACGGTCCCAGGTGAGGCTGTTTCCAGGGGCAGGTTTCCATTGCCCCCGTGGGGACTGGAAGTGGGATGGTGCTGCAGAGGTGGTGCTCTCTGAGCTCCCCCTCCACGTGCAGCGTGCCAGGGAACTCCGCTGCAAAGATGAATTTCATATTGATTTCTATAGCTAGATCCCCAGTCTGCTGCAATTCTGTTATTAGGGAGCTGAGCAGCACACGGTGATGGAAAACTGTAAGGATGGCTTGAACTGCTGAAAGGTTTTCTGAAAATCCAGGAGAAACTGCACTGAGAAGGAGGGAAATACTCTGCTCTAAAAGGGACAAATGGGGAGATAAAGAGTTTTGCAGGCTACGTGTTTCTTCTTTCTTCTGAAGGGAAGTTACAGTCTAATTCACATCTTCCTCCAGGTGATGAAATAGCATTTTTTAAATTGAATGACTGCTTTAAAAGGTGTCCAGCCAACTCTATTCTGCTTTACCACATCTGTTTTATCTGTGAACACAGCTTCTCTCAACAGACCAAGGACTTTCTTTCCATTCCCTTTTTATTGTTTTGGGGACTAGAAAAGGTCAAACTCATAGTCTGTTTGAACTTCATAGAAGAAGCTGTATTGAACTGAGCAGATGTCATCGGGGCAAAGGAAGCGGCTCGGAGCTGGGTGGGTGAAGGGCTGGGGAACAGGACAATGCAACCCATAAGGCAGGGCCAGGAGTTGGACCCGAGGATCCTTGTGGGTCCCTTCCAACTCAGGATATTCTAGGATTCTGTGATGCTTTAAGTAGAATATCAGCGATGCCAGAAAACTTAATCCTTTCCTTGCAAAGGGTCGACTTTGCATCCCAAGGGTTTCTTCCCTGCCCACCCTCCCAGCTCCCAGTCCTGCAGTGCAGTTCATCTCTCTGAGCCGAGGCTGCCTGCACACTGCCAGCTGGCAGGAATTCCCTTTGACAGCCCAAATCTGTCAGCAGCCAAATACCTTGAACTCTGGAAGGTATCGCTATAGAGTAAAGAAAAATAAAGGGGCTGTCCTGTCAAAGAATTGTTTTCTTGAAAAAAAAAAGTCACAAGCCTTTTTGCTGTTTAAAATAAAATAAATTTAGAAGTCAGTGCTTTTTTGTTCTGGTCTGTAAAATGCTGCTCTTAAAAATTGCTTTTCAGAGAGGTGCTTTGCCCTCACCCAGTGATGGCACCCCAGGCCAGGCTCTGCCTCAGCACTACTTTGGTTTCTCCGGGTGCAGAGCTGGACAAGTCGACAAAGCTCTGCTCTTTTTCTCCTCTGATAATTTTGAAGAGTAGGAATGGCCTGTCATGGTTATTTTGTGTCATTGTCAACAAAACAGAGCACTTCTTTTGTAGCTTGTAAATACCAAATAACTTAATAATGTTATACCATTATGCAAGAAACCATTTCCTTGACTTTTAAATGAGAGAGGCTTTCCAATACAACCATTTTGTCACCACCCTTTTTCATTTTCTTTGAATGGAACCAAGAGTTCCGTTGCTTCCAATTAGAACAGAAAAAGAAAATATTACATAGGGTGGGAGGAGGGGGTTGTCACTGAATGCTTCGCTATTTTTTTCTCTCTTTTGAGCAGGAGGAGGCAAATTCAGCTTTCCAAATTCTCCTCCAAGACATTTGGCCAAAGGTTTCCCCCAGACCTGGGCAGCAATGCTCAGGAACCCCTGGCTGGCAGTGCAATACCAGGAGCTTCGCTGCTGCCTTCCATCCCCTCCATCCTCTCCATCGTGTCCGTCCCCTCCCTCCTCTCTCCCAGACAGCTGTGGGGAAATGCTGCTGCTTCTTGGAGGCTGCAGGCACACACACCACAGGAACCTCTGTGCCCACCAAACCTGCTCTCAGATAAGCAAGAAATACACATTAATCTAATTATAAGCATCCTGTGGGAGCAAATATTTCGCTAATGAAATCAAGGTGAGCTAAAAAAGAGCTTGCTTAAAATAGAGCTGACCAGGCTTTATACAAATGACACGCTTCCCCAAAGCAATGTCATTCTCTGAGCTCGTGGAGATGTCCCCAGCAGGGCACCTCTGGCTGGCCATGTACCTCAGCCAGCCGGGGACCGAGCACAAGGGACCTCAGCACACTTGTGCTCCCAGAGCAGGGCCAAGCAGATGGTCTGGGAAGCACAAACCTTTCCAAGGCTGCCAGATCCAGAGTGCCCCAGCCCCATGCAGCCATGGGCAGGGGCAGAATGGGGTCTGTCCTGGTGCTCAGCCCCTAAGCATCACCCAGAGGGGCCAGCGTCTCCCCTGGGGTTATTGCTAGTGGGCTGTGCTGGCTCAGCTCATTAAACTTGATGATTTCTCTGTGCATTTCATGTTTCTCTGCAGCCCCAAATTGCACCTCACTGAAGATTAAAAGAGCCATTGCTCTGCCATGTTCCCTGCATCCCTTACAGACCCCAGGAAACAAATGAGAGGGACTGTCCACAGGGAAAGCAAGAGCAAAGCCTTTCTTACAGAACTGGCCTTAACTGCACACTAAATTTGGGTTAATTATGAACACATGCTCCAAGATAAAACTTGAAGGAAGAACTGAGCATCAAATACACAATGAATCTAATTAACGTGAACACAGCTAATTAGATTTGAATCTGTTCACAATATTGCATGTGTGCTCAAAACTGCTCACTTTATAGGAGTAATTAAAATAGTGAAGTAGGGTTGGATTCACAAATTCAGGAGCTCCAACGATTTCTTTTTAAGCATGTGGTCTCTCCATATATTGTTGTTTTATTTTATTTCTTGAAGAAACTGTTAGTTGTGGACCATTTGTTCCCCCCAAAGTTGACAGATTTGAGTTCCCAGAGCTGCTGCTGCTCTTGTGCAGGGAGATAGGGATCTGCAGGAGGAGCCATTTGGCACATCCATTTTGGTTTAAAAATGTCTCCTGCCTGGGAAATTGCCTGTAGAGCAGCAAGGGCAGGAGTCCAGCTGCTGTTTGGCCACACAGGTTGGGACGGTCAGATCCAGCCTTTTCCCAGTAACCCCCAGGGGCTTCCCATGGTTAGGAATGACGGAGCTCAAGGCAGGTCCTGCCCTTGCAGGCTACCCTCCCTGCCATGAGCCTGCCGCACTGGAGGCTGGATCACAGCTGCTGAGCACATCTGGGCAGCACTGGGAGGCAGTGGAAGCATCCCATGGCTGGCCTAGGTGATGGGAATTGGCACAGGACAGGGTTGCTGGGGAATGAAAGGTAGCTCCAGGCTCGTGGGAAGCTTTTGGCCATGGGAGCAGGGCTGGGGTTGTGGTACAGGCTCTCAAGAAGAATTGGAAGCTGCTGTAAGGTCCTCACACCAGCTTGGGAGACTTTAGGGGGAGAAGGTGGTGAATTTATGGATGAAAAGATGATGTTTTGCTACTTCCAGTGATATCTGAAATAGTGAGTACCTGTGGGCTAAGCAGCCTGCTAGGACAGCCCCTCTCCCTTGGAGGAAGCACCCAAGGGATGAAGCCTCTTGCAGCTCCACTGGGTGAGCCTACAGGTGAGGAGGCTACTGGAGAAGGGCTGTGTGGGATATCCAGCAAATTCTGCTAGTCCAGCCCAAAGCCCAGTGCAGCTCCTGGAGTCCCTTGCAGTCTGCTGTCTAGTTTTGGAGGGGGCCTCTGTATACAGTGGAAGTACATCTGCTAAATAAACTATATCACATATGTTATAAAGGCTTAGCCCCCTAATGAAATTGGACTAATCTGAGTCCTTAAAGCTGTTTCTTTGACAATTTTTTCTGGCTTTTTACATCAATTCTAAAGGGGAGATTTTTTTTAAGGAATTGTGCCTTTGGTCTGTGTTTCATGCTTCTTACTCCTGCTGCTGCTTTTCACTGTCACATAAAGACTGGTCTGGTTAAGGCTCCTGACAGTCTCTTTATAGCTGGAAATCCACTGCAGCTGATGCTGTTGGTTAAAGATTGCCCTTGTGGTCCCATCCTCTGATCAGTGGATCCAGCCTGGACCAAAGCCTTGCATACACTCTGCACAGCATGCACAGCCCTTGAGCTGCAGTCCATGCCCCATTCCTGCTGCCTCAGGAGCCTCCTGCCTGCTTCTGGGGCCTGCTTTTGTTGTGTCCTACCTGGGGGAAAAAATGGATTTTTGTCCAAGCTAAGTGTTTACAAAGCAGAGGAAATGAACAGGGTGGGGGAGATGCAATGGAAACTTGCCTGGGAATTTTGGACACTAGCACATCCAGCAGAGGCAGTTGGCTTTACTTAATTAAAATGGTCGTTGTGCTGAAATACCTAATTAGATTCAGGCACCTGTAGCCAGACAACCACAGTATTGTGCATTAGCTGTCGTGGCAGTGATGTTGCTGCTGCACTCAGCGGCTGTCGCCTGGCACCGTGTCAGATGGATGCTGCGCTTCACTGGGCTCCCTTCTCAGGGACAGCCTCCTGTCCCTGCCCGTGGGTCCGTCCTGGAGAGGCAGGAGAAAGCACTGCACCCCTTGGTCACGGTGCAGGAGGCTGCTGCATGATCCCGCAGCTGAGAGGTGTCACCTCTGCCTGCCCCATCCTGCCGTGCCCTGCTGCCAGTGCTCCCCTGCCCCGGCACTCTCTGCCCTTCAGGCAAACCACACCTCAGGCTGGGACGCGTCACCTGTGCTTTCCAGGGCATGTGCCTGACACAGCCCTCTGCGCACCCAGTCCGGGTGGCATGCCCTGCAGAGCAATTTTCCAGCATGGGAAAAAATGAACTTGGCCCTTTGCGTGCACCAAAGTGCTCGAGGCTTTAGCTGATCGGGAAATATCCTCTGTCACCACCCTGGTAGCAAACTCTCAATGGCCGCTGAGATAGGCCCTGGCAGGAGCCATGGGTTTCAGGAAAGTTGGGGTTTTAGAACTCCCAGCCCCAAGATCAGAGGCTGAAAAGGTTGGAATCATGGGATATGTGTCTTGTTGGGAATGCTCAGCTCTTACAAACACCTCCAGGGCTGCAAGGAGCTGGAGCAGGCAGTCATGTATGTGCTGGGCCAGTCATGCCTGGTCCTGGGGATGGTCTCAGCCTGTGCTGAAGTGGCCATGGCATGTGGCTCTGTGCAGACCCTTGGGTTTGTGTCACTGCCTGCCACTCTGCTGCAGAGCTTCCTTCTGCCTGTGGCAGCAGATCCCAGGACCTGCAAGCCGCAGCTGTGACTGCCTGTGCCATGCTGTCGTTGCACCCAGACCCTCACAGCACCCCGTGTTGGACCCTGCAGACCCTGCAGACCTCTCCCAAGCTGGGAGAGGGGTCTCCAGGTCTTGGCTTGAGTGGCTGAGCTCAGACAGCTCTGTCGGGCCATGTGTGTGGGAGCTGGCTGGACTCAAGACCAGGAGATTGCCAAGTGCTGACATGCAGCTTTATCTTCCAATTGATCCAGAGGCAGAGGGAGCTGGGAGTTAATGAAGCTGGCTGTGGATTTAGACAGGTGAGGATTGCTTGTGTTCCCTTAATGGGCATGAATCACCAGCAATGCCTTCCCATTCCTTACTGTTGCGAGGAGAAGGACTGCCTGGCAGCCCCTCATGAGGTGCTGTAGGGTCGTGATGCAGCTCTTAGGCCAGGCACCCTGCTGCAAGGGGGACACCCCCACCTCTTGGGAAGATGGGGTGCTGCACGGGGAGCAGCAACCAGGGCCCAATTTTGGGTGCTGGGAAGGAAAGTGAAACCCCTGAGCTGCTGGAACAATTTCATGAGTCACCGCGTCCCGAATTTCACTCCAGCCCACCCATCTGTCATGACTTGGCTGCAAGACAGAGCCGTGAATGAGTGATCTTCCCACACAGAGCAGAGCAGAAACAGACGGGAATCCGCCCTGTATTTTCAAAGTGGAGGTTTTGATTACCACGGAGCACAATAACTGACAAGCGCCTGGTGGAGTAATTATTGTTGTGAAAGTAAACCCACCACCGCTTGCCTTCGCACGTGCTGGGAGCGCTGCTTTGGCAGCACAAGGAGCAGCTGCTAAAGGGGGATGTCTACACACAGCGTGGCAGTGAGTGCCTTTGGGGAGGAGGGACACGGGGGCTAATGGGGAGAGGGAAGCGTGACCACGGAGCGTTGAAGCCTTTGTCTCCACAGGGCACGCGAGCTCCTCCGGGAACCCAGCCAGGACGTGGCAAGGCTCCAGCAAGAGATCCTGTAGATCATTGTAATGTGGCTGTGTCTTACAACTGCACAGTGTGTGCAAGAAAGGGACGTTCAGATCAGCTGAGCTTTGTCCTTTCTGAGACTGGGAGTTGATCTATCTCCCTGCTGGAAGCCCTCTGACAGCGCGGTGATGCTCACAAGCCCTGACGCTGGCCACAGCGCATGGGGAGGCTGCAGGAGATGGGCATGTGGTTTGCTCCCTCTCCCTCCTGTCAGATGCGCAAATTGGAGTTATTGCCACAGTATTTCCCAGTCTTCTTGGAGCCAAAAGCACATCAGTACTTATTTTGTTTAATTTACTCTGTTTCCTGCAAGGAGCTTCTTGCAGTTCTATCCCCAAAAATATGTTCGGAGGAAAAGGTCAGCTCTTCAGGGCCCGGCACTCTATAAAGCCCATAGTAAAGGAGTATAATATTGCAGATAGAGCAAAATTGGTTTCTCTGTTACTGAAAACCCCTCAGGTCACTGGCTTGTTTGCCAGGCTCTGAGTAATTCATTTCTCTCCATTTCAACTGTTTTCCAAAGTACTTCCCACGGGGTGCCCAGCACCTCCACTGCCTGGCTCGGAGCTGCAGGGTACAAAAGCCTTGCTCCCAAGCCTGACAGTAGAATATAACTGGGTTTGGAAGTTATATTTGACCCTCCTTGCTCACAAAGGCTTTGCTAGTGGGGGACAAAACCCTCTTCATTACTTGGTGATCAGCTCACTAGCTCGCTGTTACTGCTTGCGTAGTACCAGGCAATTTTGGAACCAGTCCTTGTCCAAAGTCCATTTCATTTCAGAGCAAATCAAACTCTGGCTGTTTTCTTCCAGTTGAGTTTCTGGCTGGTGAGGAGCAGAGGCAGTTCCAAACAGTGCTCTTTCTCTTGAATACTGATGAATCCTGGGTTGCACGGAGCCACGGGAGACCTTCCCAGCAGGCTCAATGCACTGGGCTTTCTTAAAGGGGGTGGGGGAGAGCTTATTTTTTCCCTCTCCTAGCTTTGGTATCCTTTTCGAACTAGCAGTGGGTAGGATGGCTCCCAACTCCTTTATGTTTCTGCACATAGTGCTGAGACACACAAGGGCATCTTTTCTTTCCCAGGGAAAAGAAGCCAGTCCATCCTCCGGTCACTTCCAAGCTGAGGGATATACAGGGAAGCCAGCATGAACCTGTGTAGTTGGGGGAAAAACTGGTTTTCAGTCTGAGTCCTGTCTCCTGAGAGTCTGGATGAAACCTTGAACTTGTATTCAGGAAGCATCCAAACATGAATGGTTATCAGCCAACCTACCTCTCTAAACTCATTTGCAGAAATTAATTTCAGGAAGCATTCTGGAAAAAAAAGTCTTACTGTTTCAATGACCAGAGGTGTGTTTAAAAAAAAAAAAAATCCTTATTTCACATTGAATGGAGCACTTGGTTCAACTCATAAGAAAACACATTGGTAAGTACTGCAGAAAAAAACCATTCTCATTTAAATTTAGCTTGATTTCTAAATGAAACATTCCTAATAGATCACTGGAGCATTTCAGGATTGTTTCTGTTTAACATTATGACTTAGCAACTATCACATTGGGTGAAAGAAAAACACTTTGCCAAATGTACAGTCATTTAGGCGAGCCTGAAGTGGTGAACGGCCTCTAAGGAGATGGCCGTGTTTTCTGAGCCTTGTTTGGGCCCCACTGACACTGAGGTAGCCAGGCTGAGTTGTTATCCTAGCTGTTTCTTCCAAGCATGGAGGGGTCCCAGGTCTTTCTCTTCATCCCTATGAGGCTGGCTGATATTTTGGTGAAACGTGCAGGCACGGGACCAGTGATGATGGGGAGGGCTTTAAACCTCTTCCCCATTTCTCCCCCTGCCTGCCACACCCATAAATTATTCACTTCATTGCAGAGATCTCGTGAATTATTGATCTCAAATTTGGTGTCTCCTAGCAACATATTTACTTATTCCATTGCCATCCTTGTCCAGTCTCTTGGGCACACAGGTTGTCTGTGGCCCCTCTCCCACTGGCTCCCCTTGCTCCCCGTGCCCAGAGCTCAGCATGGCTGAGCCCTCATCTCTGGCTCTGCTGGGGGACGTGGGAAAAGTTTGCCTGAAGCTCTGAAGTAAAACCCTCTTCTAAGGCCAAAACCTGTGGGCTTTGTGCCATCCCAGGAAGAGTCAGCGCTACACTCCACAGGGGGTGCTCCTGTCTGTCTTGATCTGGATCAGTGCTCCAAAGCTGCTCCCAGAGTCCAGGTCACTGTGTGTGAATCTGGAAGTTGCCTCTAGGAGTTTCCTGCCTCTTGGAAAACAGGGAAAGGAGGATCAAGGAAAACAAGCCAGCAGGGATTAACCTTTTCAAAGAGTGTAGCTGGAAGAAAAAAAAGACCCCAAAATCACCTCTGTCTTGTAGCAAACTCTTTTGTTTGGTCATTTTCCTGGGAAGGCAGATGAGAAGGAGCTCTGCAGCATCTCCAAGCCATGGAGTCCCCCATTTCTCCACCCCTGCAGGCTGCATGGCAGTTGCTGAAAACCTCCCTGCAGCTGGATGGGTGTGCAGGTGGGCAGCAGCTGGGCCCATCTCTGACAGCTGTTGGGAGCTGACCTCTCCATCCAGCTGTGTGGGGCTGCCAGAGGAGGCAGGGTAAGCACTGGGGGCTGGAGCCAGGCCTCCCTGCTCAGTGCTGCTTCAAGACATGCCAAGTTAGGCAGCTCCTTGGCACAGTTTTCTGCCTGGACACACCACGCTCAGATGAGTGGGATCCAAACTTGTTGGGACTACCCTGTGTTGCGTGGGGCTGGTGGCCACTGAGCAAGGGGAACCTTGAGATCTTGTGTCCCAATCCAGCGATCTTTTAGAGGTCTCCTCTGAGCTTCCCTGTGCTTTAAGCTGAGCTTGCAGCTGGTTTGGGGGCTGGCATGGGTCTGGAGGGTGTACTTGCAGCAAAGCTTTCCTCCCAGCTGCTGCCAGAGCAGCCCCATGCTGTGCAGGTACCTGAGTGAATCCCCAGTGCCCGTGTTAAGAAGGGGCTGATGCAGCCCCATGCTACAATCTCCTCTAAAATGCCACCTTCTCTCCCTATGTTTCATGCATAATTCAGAGGTTCCTCTAAAAATAAAGTTCCTCAGGCAGCCTCTGAAGCCTGAGTAATTTGCCTCCCAGATCATGAGAGAGGTGAAGAGCTCCGCTCTCCCTCGGGGCCGCTTGTTCGAGGTCTGGCTGAGGTCCCAGCCCTGCACTCGCTGCTGGTGCAGCTCAGGGAGCAGAAACCCTCCTGGCACAGGGCAAGATCACAGGCTCTGCGGTGCGAGGGCAGCACCCGGCTCCGCCTTTCCCTTACCGCAGGGACGGCCCATGAAAAGCATCCACCGATCTTTTTTTTTCCCCTTCGCTGTGTTGCCTGACTGGTGACCTGCAGTGACAGTGACGCTGTGGGGGTTTCAGAGGACCATGTCATGCGAGCAAGAGTAGCAGAGGTTGTTTGTTAACAAGACAATAGCAACAAGATGACTGTGCGGGGCTGTTACATGTCGACTTACACAACAAACGCCTGCTGCCAAATCGAGGGCTGTGCAAGGTAAAATACAGTACGTCTGCCCATGGGAACGTGTTCTGAGTATGCTACATACCCCCAACACAAGGTTTAATAGCCCTAGATCGGATTTAATAAAAAAGGAAAATCTCAGCCTTCCTCCAATGCCTCCAGCTCCTCTGAGGTGTCCTGATGTTGATCTGCCTTACTGCATCCAGCTATGCACCTAGGTGCTACTATCCAGCTACTGCTCATCTTTATTCATATTTCGTGACTCTCAGGATAACGTTTAAAAGACAAGAAAGGGCAAAGTTGGAAAACTGTTCCCTCTTGTTTGGGTTCTTTTTTGCATTCAAGCAACCCACAGATTATTACTAGAAACTTTTTTCTGATCAGTGGACTGATAAACCAAAGACCTTCCTTATGCTCTCAGTTATGCCAGTTATGTTTCCCTCTGCCTAGAAAGAGATCCCTGCCAGTTTGCCTGCAAATCTGGAGCAATGGCAGGCATTTCCCTGGGTGGGAGTGAGAGGCGGGCAGCAGAGTGGATCCCGGTTCTTCCTTTTGTTAATGGCCTTGGTAGCAAATCCCAGGAAAAGCAGAGCATCATCAAAGCAGCCCAACAACCCTGCTGTTCAACCCTGGCTGTTTGCAGTGCTCTCTAAGGCTCAAAGGCACTCTCTAAGGCACGAGTGCTCTCATGCTCAAAAGCAACCTGAGCAGCCAAGAATGGATGGTTTGGTCAGGAATAAGAAAATTATGGGCAGCACACAAGAGTCCCTTTGGATTTTCTGCTGGTTTGTTAGTCCTTTCCTGATTTCCCAAAATAGCAAGCAAAATTAATTTTTCTTTTGCACTGGTATGACAATAATAAATAGGTCTGAAGTGACTCTGTGCTCTGCCTGGGCAGGGTTGCAATCCTGAGATCCTGTGAATAAAGCATTCTACTGCGTGTGCCAGCATGGATCCAAGGGCCAGCCCTGGAATCTGTGCTGGTGAGAGGGGGAAGACCAGAACAAATCCCTGGGTACTGGACCTTCTTACTCCTTTCCGCGTGGTTGGTACTGAAACAGTGGGCCTCAGCATCACAGGGTGCAGTGACTGCATGGCTTTGAAAAGTTCCCAGGCTAGTAATTGAAAAGAACCCTGTCCCAGGCAGTTATACACCTCCTGTGGATTCCTCCATAGGAACATTTGCAGTGTTTCCAGTGCTCTGTGACAGGAGGGGCTGTGGTGATGCTCCTGTTGCAGACTGACAGATAAGGGGACTGTAGATGAGAAAGTAGCTGGGGTCTGTGTAGACAATGGCTCTTAATTTAAAATATTGTTCCAGGCCGTGGCTGTTGGTGTGGGACTTCTGCTTCTGATGCTTTTGCAGCTGACCTCATCTCATTTTTCCTGTTTTGCTCTGCTCTAAGCTCCCTGGGAGACAGTGGGGTGAGCCCAGGTCTTGCTGGGGGTCAGGGGCCTTCTTGCTCAGCCTGAGCATGGGGCCACAGCCCCACAGTGTGACTTCAGGGAGGCTGGGAAGTGGCTGAGATATATCTCATCAGACAGGAAATCAATATCTACTTTTAAGATACTTTTCTATTGCTGTTGATTGCTTTATATTATATTAAGAGCCCTTCAGGGCTCTGTCTTGGAACCAGTGCTCTTTAATATCTTTATCAATGACAGAGACAGTGAGATGGAGTGCACCTCAGTGAGTCTGCAGATGACACGAAGCCAGGCAGTACATGACACAACAAAAGGAAGGGATGCCATCCATGGGGACCTGCACAGGCTTGAGAAGTGGGCCACGAGACACTGAGGTGCTGGGGCGTGTCCAGCCAAGGGCAACAAAGCTGGGGAAGGGTCTGGAGCACAAGTCTGAGGAGGAGTGACTGAGGGGCTATTTAGCCTGGAGAAAAGGAGGCTCAAGGTGGACCTTATTGCCCTCTACAAATTCTTGAAAGGAGGCTGTAGCCAGGTGAGGGTTGGACTCTTCTCGCAGGTAACAAGTGATAGGACAAAAGGAAAGGACCTCAATTTGCACCAGAGGGGCTTAGACTCCGTACTAGGAAAAACTTCTTCACTGAAAGGGTTGTCAAGCATTGGAAGCAACCTGCCAGGGGAAGTGGGAATTCTTTCTCATCCCCTGACCTTCCCTGCTCACCAAAATAATGCTTCTTGCTTTGCAGCTATTGGTTTCAGAATGGAAAACATGTGTAATTGAATTGGAGACAGCTGCTAGGATTTGCAGAGAGCCTGAAAGAGTTACTGCAAGATACCAACTGCTATGTGCATTTGACTGTGCTCCTAATCACAGTGCAGGCACTTTCAGTACTTTCACTGGCATGTCCATGGAGGAAAAGATCAGATAGTAGAGCTGTAACACAGGAAAATGAAGAAGGTAGAAGGTGGAGATGTGCAAATTCAGCTGTGCCATCTGGTAGATGAAGATATTGAAGAAGTATCCCTATGTCCTTGGATGGTGCTGGGGTGGCCAGCACTCCAAGTTTCTCCTTCCTCCATGCCAGAAAGCACAAAACTTGGGGTCTAGCCTGGATTGAAGGGGTGGAAAACCAGAGAAGTTCCCAGTCTTTCCTAGGCCGGATAACAAGGCAAATCCCTTTGGCTGTAGAGTAAGAAACTGCTCCTTCTGCAGCCGAAGCTGCTGTCCTTGGAGTGCTGGGATATGAGGCAGCTGGGTTTTTTCTTTTTAATCTAAGCAAAGCAGGCACCTGAAGGGGATGGCAGAGCACAAGTGCCTTGCTCAGATGCCAGGGGGCTGTGCAAGCAGGAAGACTGAGGGACCCTTGAGAACTCTTTTATCTCAGGAACAGCAGGATTTGCCTTTTGCTGTATCTTCCCATGTAATTACTGAGCGCTGCTGGCTGAAGCACCGACCATGGCACTGTCAGGATCCCTCTCCCAGGCAGCAGGGAGGGCAGCAGCTCTCTCCACGCCTGTGAATGGATGGGCAGCAAGGGCTAAATGCAAGAGCACAGCTGAGCTGACACGTGAGGCAGGAAACAGCCTGGGCAGGCTCACATCTCCACAGGCCATTGCCCCCCCCACAGCTGGGAGGGGAAGGTGAGTTGTGTCCCACACAAGCCCTGGGCTGCATCTCTGCTCTCCTGCCAGTGTGAAACACCATGGGCCAGGGCAGCACCTGACACCGGTTCTCATGTTTTACTCCCTATGAAAGTGGCCAGCTGAGAATAACGCTGTGGAATAGGTGGAGAACAGGAAATTTGGGGAACACCGACAGCCCCTCCCCATGTCTGTGTTTGGTGAGAAGAAGGCCATTTGTGCAAGCCCGGTTCCCTGCAGAATGTTTCCGGCAGAGTTGATAAGAAGCTCTCCCTTTTGCTCAGAGACTCCTTCGGGCCTTTTTCGAGATGCAGACAAAGACATCCCCTGTCTCAGAGAGCATCTCTCAGCTACAGCAGGGACGTGCAGCGCATCACAAGAGCCTGCCCCCGCCACCACACACCTCTGCTGTGGTGTCCCTGCAGCATGAGCCCCCAAACCAGGGTGTTCTCCCCACCCCTGTGCCCCCTCAGCCCTGGACGTGCTTACTGACCCAGCGCTGGGCGGGTGGCACCGCCACTCCTGGAGGGGCTGTGTCAGGCCCCACCGGCTGGCAACTAAACGGGCTTATTTGGCCACTGCTGAGGGCCTCTGGGAACGTGACCTTCCTTGTAGGTGCACTTGTTGCCTTGCACAGGAATTTCTGTGGTGGCACAAGAGGAGCCCCAGCCACACAGCAGCACCTGATGCTGCGGCTGCCGGCGACAAAGGGGCTCCGGGTGCCACAGCATTCCTGTATCTGTCCCTTTGCAGTACTTCATAAATTTAGGTTGGGAATATTTGTTTTAACAGCGTGACCCATTTAGCACATTCGAATGTCTCCTGCTGAAGTGACAGGTTTAACATTTCCTTTTAACCAGGACAGATTGTGCCACCCCTGGGTAATGTGTGAACAAATCACATTGTTAGCACTGTGCAATAAACCACTTTTATCTCGTGCTGAGATAAGCCAAAGACCCCTCACCGATATCACACTGGCTTTGAAAGCTGGGGGGCAGGCTTGAAACCAGCTGATACTGGCTGCCCAAAGGCTGGGCCTCCAGGAGGGAGGTGGTGCTGCCTGAAGGGAGAGGGGTGTCACAGCTCCCAGGGGTGCTGTGCACTGCTACAGAAATGACCTTAGCATCACCTGAGAGTAGAACAAGTGGCAAATGCTAAACTATGCTTTTGGCTCCCATTGCTTGCTCCAGAGTACAAGGGGAAGGCAGCAACAATGAACACCAAATTCAGTGATGGTGGCCAGCCCTGCCAGCCCCGTGCTGCATCCCCACATGCTGAAGACATCCTAATCTGCAGTTCTCAGTCAGTAAAAGCTGCCATTTGGTGTTCCTTTCAAACCCTGGTGGTGAGAAAACAGGTCAAGGTACCTCAGTATCTCACCTGTTGCAGGTCTTTGTGACAGAGGACCCCAAAGGAAGTTTGGCATGATAACTATATCATGATTACTATTCCCTTAAAAGTGAATTCTTCAGGAGTTTTTGCCAGATGGCTCCTTTGATACAGACCTGTTTATTTACTGAGGTGGCCTGATCTGTGTAACTTCAAACAGTGGCAAAAAGAATAAGCACTGCAGTGGCACTAATGCCATACATATCAGTTTGTACTGACCCTAAAAGTCACAGGGTCAATTTGCTGTTTAAGGAGAGGTTTTTAATGTACTTTGCATGCTTTAGCATCATTAATGGCTTAATGATGTAGGCTAATAATGAGTTTTTACTTGCATATAGGCCTCCATACATATGCTTAACCTCTTCCATGGGACTGAAAATTTGATTTCCCTTTCCTTTGAGGCCACTAGGCAGGCTGGGAAGAGGAGGAGATGCACAGGTACTGAAAGGAGTTGGAGATGTGATGCTGTGTCAGGCAGCACTGGTGAGTACCTGGTTGTCTGGCCAGGAGAGTTCTACAGGTGATGGACTCCATAAAAGTGAGCTGAGGTTGTTCCAGGGAGACACAAAGGGAAGGAGGGGGAGAAGGAAATGGATGTCGGGGTCCAGCAAAAGAATAAATGCAGGAGACAGAGCCTGGAACAGATTATACTTCCAAGTCTATTTAACGGCTTGTTTATATGATTTTTTCCTCACGAAGCAAAAGAGAAGGAACTGGTGCACTGTAATGATTTTCCTCTCCTTACGTTTGGCTGATCATTGATACTGGCTCAAACACAAGGAAGCACATCAATAAGGAGCAGCAGTTGCAGGCAGGCTCTAAGGAAAGCCTTTCATCTCCAAACGGGGCCTGGCTGCATGGCTGCAAGCCTCAGAGAAAAGCAAAACAACCAGTTCTGCCCTAGACGCACAAGGAAGAGAAGGCTGTGGATATACTGGAGTGAGTCCAGTAAAGGCCAGCAAGACTTTGAGGTGAACAGAGCACAGGTGAGGAGAGGCCAAGAGCACCAGAAGGCTTGGGGGGTGCTGCTGGTGGCTGCAACTACAAAATAGGAGGGTTATTGAGGGAACAGATGACTGTGACACAAAGAAATTCAGAGTAAAGCTTCCCAAGGAACAGACCCAATTGAAATGCAATGTTTCCCAGCATCCCCACATCCCTGTGCTCCCTTTCTCCTGCCCCTCCTGAGCTGGCACAGTACCTCACAGGGGATTTTGCTTCTCCGCCTCCATTTGTTTTCTCCTGGTGCAATCTCTTCCTCTTTAAATAGCACTCCCAGCAGCCACCAGGTGGGAAGGTGAGTTATGTCTGGCTTATGAAGCTGCCAGCTGGAGTTATGATGAACTATACTTATACCACAAATCTTGTGCCCGACCCCTCCCAAAACCATGGCTTGGCTACAACTTCTCTATTGCAAAAAAAAAGTCGAAGGGTAGGAGCAGCACTTTGTCCTGGTCAGGAATAAGAAGCTGCCAGCTGGTGCTTGGGTGAGCACAGGTGAGCCCTAACCCTCTCTTAGAGGCTTATCCCTCTAAATATATCCCACTCGTGATTCAGCGGGGCATTGATCATGCAGGCTTTTAATAATGATCGAGGACTGTGCTGATCAGCCAGGTAGCAAATACAGTGTAATTCTTCTAAAGTGCTGTGCAGCTGTGGATGAAGACACTGTCAGGATGAGGAGGAATTATGAGTGCTCATGAGGAGCTTAATGCTGTGCACAAATGGACTGGAGATCCTTGGATGAATAAAAAGGAAAAAGCTAAGGAGAGCTATGGGCTAGCATTGGCACTTACTGATTTGCCTACACATCTAAAAGCACATGTAGGAAAACTGGGAGAACTCAAAGAAGGGTCATCTCTAAAAGCCACTTTACAGGGAGAAATGGTTTCTGCCCATTTAGTTTGTCCTGAAGATTGAGATGGTTTGAACACAGTTGTGTGAAAATCTATGTGACGATATTACACTTCCAAGTCTATTTATTTAAGGGCTTGTTTATATACAGAGCTTTTAAAGCAGGCAAAGCCATAACAAAGATTAAGGGCAGGATGCCCTAATGTTTTTTATGCAGGGAGTGTGATTGACCCTTAGATGTTCCACCACAACTCCAATCAAGCTGTTTCATCGTGTGGCATTTCAAAGATAGATTCTGATAACTCTTCAGAGAGCCAGGGTGTAGCTGGAACAAACTGTCTGGAACAAGCAAATGATGATCAGGGGGTGTCTGAGCAATGTCCTGCACTGGGTCTCTTGGAGCAGGGGCCTTTCCATGGAACAAGAACATCCATGGATGGCCGGGGACTGTCCCCACAGCTTGCCAAGGAGTGGGCTCGTTGCACACCAGCCTCCAACCAAAGTGTTGTGGAGGAGGACAGGCGGTGGCTGATGGCCCAGGAGAGGCACCAGTTTGGGACACTGTCACCAAGACAGACACCCACCCTTGCATCTGCACCCTGAGCCCACCAAGGACACTGGGGAGAACACGGGCTCTGCTCCTCTCCCCCCTCTCCTCCTGTTCCCTTTATTTTTTCCCTGCCTTGTTGCTGGGTAACTCTGTTTGCCCAGCATGGAAGGACTCTGTTTTCAGAAGAATTCAAAACCAAAGCCTTTCTTGTTCAAACATGAGAAACGATTAATCGGAAACTTTGCTTGGTTTTTTTGGTTTAGAATTTTTATGCGACTACGGGCAGCAGGAAAGAAAAAAAAACCAAAACCAAAGAAGGAATAAGCTTAAAAACTTTTGAGTACAAACATGAACCGATCTGTTTGCTGTTCTTGGCTAACCTCATCTCAAGACTCAATCTGACTTTGAGGTTTCAAGGCTGTCATAGGTGTGGTGGCACTTGAGTCAAGCAGAGAGTGAGCACTCGATGTGGCGTCAAAGGAGAGAGTCCTTCTCCTGACCAGGCAGGGGTCCTTGCCCTCTTTTCAGGCCATGGGCTCTTTTTTCCCTCAGGCACAACCACTTCTGCTGCTCCTCCGGCATCACTTGCAAACTCCCAGAGGTTTCTCTGTGTTGAGTATCAAGTCCTCCACAAAGCCAAGGAAAGCTTCCGTTTCTCACTTCTTTCATGCCACAGAGGCTGCTCGTGGGTCATACTGCAGGCTTAAAGTCAGCTTGAAAAATGGCCACCAGGTAAGACCTCCCAGAGCTCCCTGAGGGAACAGGTCCCCTCTCTGCAGGGATGGTTGTGGGAGCCAGCAGCGCCTCTGCCTCGCACGCCGCCTTCAGGGACCTGGGCTTCCCCTGGCAGATTTTTCTTTCCCAAGTGCAGATCAGATTAAGCTGTTATCTCCATCTAAAATGCAATGGATTTCTCTTCTGCCTGCCACAGCCCACGTCAGAAGCAGATATTATATCACAACACAGCCTGTGAAACGCTAATCAGACACCTAACGGGAAATGCTTAGAATAATGAGCTGAAAAAAGCTCTGAAACTCATTCCCTGTGGCAAAGGGGAAGCTGGAGGGAAGACGGTTTGCTGTGGTCCAGGAAAGTGCTGTATTTCTCAAAAAGAGAGATGTGCAGCAGCCCTAAGCCTGTCTTCTGAATATTGCTTAGCACGCACTAAATCAGGTTAAATGGGCATGACAGGATTTTTCATAAGGCAGTGGGTCACTGCTCAGCTTTTATTTGTGCGTATAAATAAGAGTGTGTAAAGAAGAGTTCATAAATAAGAGTGAAGAATTCAGAAGCTGCAGGGACGCAGCTCTGCGCCTTAGCTCAGAGAAGCATCACAATGTCCAGGCTGCAAGGAATTTGCAGTGGTGACCGCCCCAAGCTTTGGGGTACATCCCCCTCTCCTCCTCCTCTCCCTCTGCTCCTTCTGCCTTGAAGCTGCTCCCTGCCCAACCCGCGTTCCCACCACCAGGCACTGCCGTGGTGCCCAGGATTCAGCGCGGTGCTCATCAAAGAGCTGCCTGTTGAGGGATGCAGCCTCCTTGATCTCATGCAAACTGGTGAGAAATACATAATGCATGGGTGTAGACATCGCTGCTTCTTCCCCAGGGCATTTTAAAGCCTCTCTTTGGTTGTCTGGGACCTTGGGTCAGATCAGGCATGGCTGGATTTGCTGGCTTACACCAGGTAAGTGTTTTCCTTAATGTTCATAAGAGCCCTTGCTTTTTCCCACCCTTGGGCTTCGTCTGCTGCCTCCGAGGCCAAGCAGAACAGGATTGCACTCGGAAAACATACGTGATTTATTGCACCTCCCTGCAGGGAGGGAAGCACCAAAGGGAAGTGTGATTGACATCTGTGTACATAACTCACAAACTCGTTTCATCTTGGTGCTGCTATTAGCAAGCGCTCTGGTCCCAGATTCTTCTCAGAGGCTCTCCACGGGATGACTTCTCCTATGTATGCCAAGACTGGACTGCAACCAGCTCCACCAAACAAATGGCTAAAGCCTGAGTAAAATGAGAAGCAACTTTTTTCTCAATACCTAATGCTTCAACGTGCTGCGTTTGACCAGTCCCTGCCAGTGGGGGAAGGACAGAGGCCAGGTGAACCAGCATTCCCTCCCGCATCTGCCCTGCTCTCCTGGCCAGATAGGGATTTAAATCCCTCCTTCCCTTGGGATTTGCTCCTTTGAGCAGCTGCTCTGGCTTTTTGCTGCTGCACAATCACGCTTGATTAGTTCCTGGAAATACAGAGCATTATTTCCATTGCAATTTATTACAGTCACTGAGACATAAACTCAGGAGGAAGGGAACAAGAGGATACTGCAGGTAAAGGTTTTCAGAAGGCAGAGGAGAAAAGGAAAGAAAATCAAACCCTTGCCATCTAATAGCTCAGAAAAGCTTATTGTAAGGTAGTGCTGTTGCGGAGCCATGCCAGCCTGAAGAGCCATCTGCAAGGACACTGCTGGGAGGCAATCCTGAAGGAAAGAAATTGCATGGCAGAGCAGAAAACAGGGAGGCAGGACAAGCAGGGCACAGCAGTGGGTGCCGTGAAAGGGCTGACAGGAGGACAAGAGCTAATTGCCCATGGAGTGGGTTTAGCCACTGCCTTTGCTCCCGTGGGAATCATTGCCCTTTGCACCCCTTGGAGAGAGGTCGAGAGGAGAGGTACTGCTGAATATCGAAAATCAGTGCTTCTGTTGGTATTTAGAAAATGACTGCCAGGTACCATGTGCCAGCACTGTGCCACAAAATGGAGCAAAATATGGCAAGAGTTGAAGCTTGCTGTGGCAGCTCCAGGGTGCCTACCTGGGACCACGTGGCCGCCCCAGAAGCAGCATCCCACCTTGGCAGCACCGTGTTTTATCACTGCATGGATGCCTGTTAGAGCAGCAGGAGCAGTCCTTCAGTGGGAGGAGGAGGCACTTCACTGGCACTTGGTTAAATTCAAACTGAAACCAGCCTGTGGGTGGTTGCTTGAATCCTTGCCAGTGGGAAAGAAGGTAGAAAAAATAAAATTATTGCTTTACAAATGACCTTTTTCTCTTTGGTTTATCTAGATTCTCGATACAATTCTTGAACAGCCCAAAAAAAGACAAAATGAAAGGAAAATTCATTTAATTGAAACATGTCTGAAAAAGAAAATGTAATAGTCAGAAATAATGACAGTGTAAATGTCCAACACAATTCAATTTGCAAAGCCAGGAGGTGAATGGTTCCTCTGCAGTCCCTGTAAAATCTCCAAAAATGGAGAGACACCTGAATGAGGGAATCCCAGGAACAGATTGAGCCTATTTTGGCTTGCTTTGAGAGTGAGTCATGTCTGTGTGAGAGAGAAAAGCTGCTTGGGACATCTTGGGAACCTTGTAACTGTGCATTTCCAGCAGACACAGGCTGTGCCGTGCTGGCCATCCCACTGGGGGCCAGAAGAGCATTTCCATGCTCCAAATTCATCTTCTCCACGGGGTCCGGCCAGGCAGGACAAGGGCTGAAGCATGTTGATTGCTTTGTGCCAACAGATTTATGCAATGAAAAACCACGGGGGTTTTGCTCGATAACAAGCGCACAGGGAAAAAAGGAAAAAGAACGCTATGAATTTAAAATTATTTGTGATTGAAGCACTGAGCTCCTTCTGACAGGCTGGATCTTCAGGCAGGTACAGCTGTGACAGGCAAGCTCCCTTGCTACTTCAGCAGCAGCAGAGGCCAGGGATGAGGAGTGTCCTGCAGCGTCCTGCAGTGTCTACAAGCAGCTCCCAACACCAGGGCAGAGTCAGCCCTCAGTACATCGGGCTGAAGCACAGGGCTGTGTGCTGAAAAATCACAGTCAGGTAACACTTGAAGAGGGAGAGGGATGTGAGGATGAAAACTGCTCCAGCCACCGAGAATACCTCTGCAGAGCTGCGACCAGGTCCTGGAAGGGCTGGGTTAAAGGATGGGGCTGGAGATGCCGAGGTTTTCATGGGCTGACTGAGAATGAGCCACACGGCAGCCAAGCAGCTTAAGGCACCTGCAAGTAGGACAAGGTCTTGGCACATCATCCTCCCTTTGCCACAGAGGGCTGTGGGGAGAAATGGCCATGGATGCAGAGCAAGGGAGGAGGGAGGGAAGGAGCCAGTGCTACCAATATTCCCCAAAAACTACAGCTAGACTCAGTAGGAAGGTGTGACTCTCTAACTAGAAGTGAAGCAGGAAATGTGATGAGGATGGAGATGCCAATGGAGTGAGCTCCATGCTTGGGTGGCCATTGACACACGTCAGTGACACACCTTCTGTGTCTCAGTGGTTTGAATCAGGTGCTCCTTAGGTGCCAGGAGCCTGGATATGAGGTTCAGCCTGCACAGAGAGGCTGTGTGCTCAGTGCAAATGCAAAAAGCAGGTGGGGTGAGGGATGTGATCCTGTACTGCTGGGCACAGTGCCCTCTGGCAAGGGACATCAGAGTCAGCTGTGCAAGGCAGAAATTGCCACTGGGCTCAGGGTTCCTGATGGAGGCAAAAATCTTTTGAGCCATCTCTCTGAAGGGCGAGGGGAGCGGATATGGGCAGCCAGAGCCTGCCATGGCAACAGGGCTGGTGTTGCAGAGTCAGGAATGGGTGATGAATTTAATGCTGTGCTCAACCCCACGGGAGAAGCTGCTCTGCCTCAGAGAAGATGAGCCTTGGCACAGGTCTCTAATCAGGCCAGGAAAAACACCCCAGCGAGAAATGCAACCAGAGATGGTCCTGCTCGTGTCAGCACCTCACCCAGGAGACTCTGCCAAAGGCAGTAGGGCTGAGAGGCTTGGAAAGCCCAGGGCATTGTGGTGCCCAGGCTCACAGGGCTGCAGGGGAAGGTGGGCAAGCCCCCGCAGTGGGCAGGGAGATGGCTGGCAGCAGCAGGCAGCGCCCACGAGTCCCTGGGATGATGCTTCCCCGGGTTTTGAGCTTGGCAGGACAGATGGCTCCGCAGCTACAGCCAAAACTCATTTATTCTGAAAGCTGAGCTCAGACCCTCTGTGAATAACCCAGGCTGCAGATAACGTCTCATGTCTGCCCTGGGAAGGGCCAAGGCTGATTTACATGCTTCCTTATAAATTTAGTAACTTAGAGTTAACGAGAGCAAGCAGGCTCAAACCATAAACACAGGCATGCAGATGACAGGTCTCTCCTCCCTCCCTCCACAGAAGCAGAAGTCTCTTGTGGCTGCAATATTGCCTGAAATGAGGTTTTCTGTGGTTGAAGGGATTTGCATTTGGGGCTGCACTTGGGGAACCAGCTCAGAGCTCCCCAGCGCTGCCCCTCCGGCCCTTGGGGAGCTGGTGGGGAGGGGGTTCCAGCATGAGCAGCACCCAGAGGATGCCCTGTGAGGGCTCAGAGGTGTTCTCTGCCAAATAACAGGGCCCTGAAGTTAAGAACACACCGAATAATTCATAGGAAGAGATGAATTATTAAATCCCTTCTCATTATTGCCATTCTAATTACACACCGTTAATTTCATACCTCAAAGTTTCTGTAATTTTCTTGCTGAATCGTATCTCACTAGTCTCAAATTTGAGGCTTTCAACATATCCGTAGTGTTGGAAGGTAAAAGCAAAGCTGAGAAAACCATGGCAAGCACCTCAGGGGCAATTTCACCATTCGTTTTGCAGTAAAATAAATAATTTAGAAAATCCCTTTCCCCCCAAACCCCAGGCAATTTCCAGCACCCCAAATCACTGTGCTCCTTTCCTCCTTCTGTATGCCGCTACAGCGTAACAGAAGGAGCCCTTTGGAAGCCAGTGGGTCCGTCTGCAGGACGTGGATCTGTTTGTAGGAAGCCAGAATTTTTCCCAAAGGGTCTTGTGGTGCCCGGGCGCTCCTGCGAGCAGCCAGGCTGCCTGGGATGCTTCCCCAGACCTGGGGAGCTGCCTCGCCGGGACCTCTCCCGCGGTGGGCTGTGTGCTTTGGCAGCTTCCCCAGCATCGGCCAGGGTCTCCAAGGAATGCTGCTAATGGGCTCCACGTGGGTCCCTGCTGCCGAGAGAAGAAAGGATCATTCCGGGGAAACGGCACTTTTGCCTGATTTGTGTGAGTTTTCTTGTGCTTTTATGGCGGCCCATAAAATGGATCATCTGTCTTAAAAGACATGGGCAGGTAATCAGCAGCTCAGCTGAGGTCTGCCTTGCGCCCTGGTGCTGGCTGGGGAGCAGGGGAGTATCCGCGGGGGAGGCTCCACGCCGCCGGCTCCATCTGGACCACGTCACCGCTGCGTTTTTCACCAGCAGACTGAGCTGTCTGGGGACTTTTCAGAAAAAGTGCCTGGGCGGGGGGAAATGCTCCTTTCTCCTTAGGAGAGCAGGAGACAGCCACAACTCTATTTTCAGCTGAGGTTTCTACGGCACTTGTTTACCAGCACTGCCGACGGAAGCTGTTATCACATTGGCACTGCTGACAGCTCTGTCTGCAGCTGACTTTCCAGGGGAAGCACCTCAAAAGTGCTGGAGGCAGCGCCAGGGTACAGTGGCAGGGATACAGCAGCTGCACGCATTTGAAACCCGTTAATCAGTACCTGAGTCAAGGGATACTGCTCTCCTTATCCGTGCTGGGATGAAACCTGTCCCTGCTGACTGGTGCCAGGGGGTCCGGGGGTCCCCTTGGGGTGCTGCCTGCTCTGGGAGAGTCCCTGGCAGCTGAATCCTCACCAGCCATCGGTAGGGTTAAGTGTCAGAGGGTAGCTAGTTCCATGATGATCCCTGCTGAGCAACACCCTCTGAGCCTGTCACATCAGCTAGGTCCAAACCTGATCTTCTTGCCGTGCCTGGCATGTGCAAGGTCTCTGGAGCAGCCCTCCCGGAGACTGTGCTGTTCTCTCTGCTATGCTTCTCTCAGCTAGTCATTAGGTAATTACCTGGGAAGTCAATTGGGCTTGCCTGAATCCATTTATTCACTGCAGAGCCATCCTGCTGACTTCTCCCAGGCCCACAAGCCGTGAAGAGCTGCTCCCAGGCACTGGTGCAAGTGGCTGGCATCTTCAAGATCTGTGTCAGGAGACGCTGAGCTGCTCTGGTGGAGCAGAAAGCAGCACCCACCCTCTCTGTGCCCTTTTGCAGGATAGCATCTCTGTAGGGGTCTTGTCCTGTCTCCAGTTCTGCTGTTTCTGCCAGGACCGCCCCCATCCTATGCATCCTGACTGCTGCTGCCACATCAAGGCACCCTCGGGAGCTGGCATGGGGCATCCAGCCCTGGTCTGGCCAGGGTCTCCATCCCTGCAGAGCAGCCATGGACACCCAGGGGAGCGAGGGGACACTTCTCCTGCAGACAGGGACCTGCACTGGGGGCATAGGAGGGATCCCAATCACATATCTGGGATGCGAATTCCGATTCAGTCCCATTTCAGCATCTCGTGCAGCATGGTGGAGGAGGCAACTCAGGGAGCGTCCTGTGAAGATTCCAGCCTTACATCAGTCCCCCATCAATTTCCTGGAGTAATGAAGAAGTAATTAAATTTTGCAGTGGAAGGGAAGCTTCTCCAATGGCAAGAGCATATTGTAGCTGCCGAGCTCATCAGGGGAAATGCTAGGCTCCAAATTAAATGCATTTACTGTTTCATGTACCCTCACTTAAAATCGCTGTAATGAATCTGGGAATTAATTGTTTGCCCATTTAAAACAAGTCCCCTCTTGCACTGTGCCGTGCTCCCCTCCTCCCAACTCTCCGTAATTTGATATTTCAGTTAGAAAACAAATTGACATTCATTGGAAAATCAATCTTTTCATTGTTTAACTCTCATTTCTCTGGGGAATGTGTGGGAATGGAATTACATCCTCTGATATGAACCCTTCCTGAATGCCTAATTGTGGCTGGGGAGCAGGGAGGCTGCCTGCATCCCGAGAGCCACCAGGACCCTGGACAGGCAGCATCCATGGTGCTGCCTCAGGAGGAGTGTGGCATCAGTCCACGCCGGAGAATATCAGCCAGTTGCCTCGGTAATGAGCCCAGGAATAGAGTCTGCCGTTTATTAGCTGGGATAAAATGGAAAGTGCTTGTTGTGGCGGGGGAGACAGCCACAAAGAGTGCGAAGAAAAGCCTGAAGACACGCCGCCTTGTACTTACCCGGGCTGGGGAGGGGAAGAACAAACAAAAGATGTCCCTTTGTGTCAGCTGGGGAAGAGCTCGGCTCCTGCGCATCCTCATCCCGACACACCGCTGCTCCTGCCACCAGGGTCCCCAGGGATGGGGGCTGGCAGGACCCTAGGGTGCTCTCACAGCCTGTGCCACGGGTGCCCTTTGCAGGAGGACAGAGCGGTACCCACTCAGGGCTTCGCTTTTCCCTTGTAAGTGGGCACTTTCTAAGCACGCCAGGCAGCTGGCCTGGCAGTGATCCTTTTGCTTCCCACGGAGACACTTGCTGCTGGAATAAACTGCTATTTTTATGGGTAACATTGGTTGTCTTTTACACTTACTGCAGGAAAATGAATAGCCACTTTTATGCAAAAAGGTTTTACTGCGATATCAGAAAGTGCTAATGAATACACAGAACCAAATTATATGGTACCCCATGAGTCAAAACTCCCGGACAGAGATTTACAGCAAAACGAGTGGCAGGCAAAGATAAAAGCTCACAACCAAAGCGGGTCATATAATTAATATTGGGGACAATAAATTTCTGAAAAATTGAGCTGTCAGTCCCTTCCATCCAGACTCCCAGCTCCATTTCAAAGCTAAATAACTTGTAGTCCCAAGGAGTTAATGCAGCAGATAAAGCACCACAGCAAAAGCAGCTTCTGCATTTAAAAGGGATTAAGTTTACTATCCCAGAGCATCACTCCCTGCCCACCTACCAGAGGTGCAAACCTCTGCCAGCAGCTTTCCTTCTGCCCAAAAAAGGTCCCATCATTTATCCCTGTGGGACTACACTGCAACTGCACTGGCTGTGAGCCCAGGGCACACATTTGTCCCCTGACTCAACTGTCACTCCCTCACTAGCTTTTCCTCTTCTCCTCCCTCTCTCCTCCCTTCACCAATCAGCAGCAAACAAGTTCCAGGTTGTACTAATGAGTTGTCTGGAAGTTTTGAGAAGTTTGTGTGGAGACCTCATAGCAGCCTTCCAGTATCTGAAGGGGACCTACAAGGAAGCCAAAGAGGGACTCTCCATCAGGATCTGTAGCCATAGGATAAGGAGTAACGGGTTCAAACTGAAGCAGGGGAAATTTAGGTTACATATAAGGAAAAAATTCTTCCCTGTGAGGTGGTGAGGCCCTGGCACAGGTTGCCCAGAGAATCTGTGGCTGCCCCATCCCTGGAAGTGTTCAAGGCCAGATTGGACAGGGCTTTGAGCAGCCTGGTCTAGTGGAAGGTGTCCCTGCCCATGGCAGTGGGGTTGGAATGAGGTGAGCTTTAAGGTCCCTTCCAATCCAAACTGTGTTACGATTCTATTTCAAGGGACTGTTTGGTTCCACTGCCTGGGAGCCACCCCACAGCCACCCACTGGTATCTCTGGGGGGAACCAGCCCACATCCAGTTCCTCCTGATGGTGCTGGCAGACCACGAGGGAAGACCAAGGGTCCCCACAGCTGGGTGTTCAAGGTGCAGTGCTGCTGGCATCCTCTGTCCCCCATGCCCAGCCTGCCCCTCGCCCACTTCAGCCCTGCTGTGCCTTTGGCACAGGGAGCAGTGGCGGTGGTGCTGTGAAAGACAGTGTGTCACTCTCTGCAGTCCTGTAATCACATTCCCTCCCTTTTCCCATATTCTCACTTAGCAACGCCATATGAGCATCTTTGTCAGCCGCATATTAGGAACCATTCGTCATAAAAAATTAAGGGCTATGAAAATAAAGTGACCTCTCCGAGGGCTTCAATTACACTGTAAGGTAATTGTGTCTTCCCCGGGCCTCCGTCAGGGTGTTTGGGAGTCTTCAAGAACAATTTATGTATTTATTACAGTTTAAGCATCCTTAGCCCTCAGCTCTTTCCAGTAATGAAAATATATAGCGCAAAACCCAGCAAACACAGACTGAGCCATGTGTAAAATATGATGGCAATGGTCTCAGCCATCACAGCATGGAGAGAAGTGGCTGTAACCCCCAACAGCCCCACAGGCCTCACAGCTGCTCCCACAACACCTCCACAGGGCACAAATAGGGGCAGGACAGGGGGAATCACAGCAATGGGTTAGGGGGATAAAACCATCCAGCATAGGACTGATACCAGGGCAAGCCTGGAAGGCCTTTCCCAGTGGAAAAAAATACACATTCATTATTGTTCTTGGCACTAAAGGCTTTTTTTTTTTTGTGGGTTGGGGGTTTTTTCTGCAAAGCCTTTTTTTGTGTGTGCAAACCCCTTTGCAGGGAAGGAGCAGGGAAGGGCTGCAGAGGCTGGAGACAGGTTCAGCTCGTTGCATGCCAGGAGTGGGGCTGGGGCCGGGGCTCTTTCTGCCTGGGGGTTTGCTCTAAGCAGAGCTGGGGCTGTGAGGCTTCCCTTCACCTCTGAGGTGCCACAGAGGGGGTGCAGGTGACCCCCTGCAGCCATGCCCCGATGCTGACGTGTTTCCACGTGAGCTGGTGGGTCTGGCCACCGCAGCTCCCTCCCTGCCCAGCACAGACACCACAGAAGGAGAAGAGATGCTGTGAAAAACAAGGCAATTTAGGTCCTCCCAATCCCCAGCCTTGAAGGAAGCTGAGCACGTTGGCAAGGAAAAGTCATCTGAAGGGCCCAGGCTTTCTTTCGCCCTCAGCTCTGAGGAGCAGGTCTCCCTGGACTGCTCAGCACAGCCAAAATCTGTGCTGAAGGTGCAACAGAAAAATAAGAGCCTTGTAAGATGCCACTGGAAAAAGAAAGACAAAAAGCAAATTTTTTTTTTCTTGTCAGAAAGACACCGAGTCCTACACCTTGGGTGAGAAAGAGATGATTTAACAAGAAAAAGATGTCACTAAATCCCTGGGCTATAAATCATTCTTCTTACAGTGTCGCAGCAAAAACACTTAACAGCCGTTCTGTGCAACACGAGCACAGGAGCCCGTGTGGGGGATTGCATCTGATCCAGGATAAACGGGCAAGCGGGCCCAGCCACTCGTTTTATAGGTGTAGGAGAATTACACAGCACCTGGGAAATATTTCCTGCTCCTGCTGTGTTACGGGCTAACGTTACAGAGACGATGCAGTCGGCATCAGATGTGCCTGGAAGCTTCAAGGACTATGTACTGGAGGCAGGCTGGGAGGAGGCTGTTGTAATAAAAACCTTTTGATCATTCGTGCATCTGGCTTCATGAGACAATTTATTTAAATTTTTTTGCAAATAAAAAGAAGGAAGAAGATAAAGTCTGCTGCGTTAAAGCAGAGATTGGTGCCAGCAGGCTCCCACCCACAGGATCCAGGTTGTGATGCTGTGGGGAAACCTCTACCGGGGATGGGTGTGACCAGGGCGAGTGTCAGGAGAGTTCTCAAGGGGTTCAGATGGACACATCATGATATGGAAACCATTAAGCCAGATGCAAGAGGACGCTCTATTGCTGCGTTGATTTAATTGCTAAAGAAGAGGTAATTGCTTGGGCAGCAGTGCCCGTGATCCGATTATAGTCGGCAGGAGCAGAGGGCAGCCCCAGCCAGCAACAGAGCCTCTCTCTGCTTCAAAAATGCTGAGATAAATCAGGGGAAATTACCAGCAAAACTGACTGGGTGGGAAAAAAACAATAACTAAATGGCTGTGAATGGAGAGTGAAAGAGCTCTTTAAGAAGTGTTGTAGAAAGAGTGAAGGAAACAATTTAGCCAGAAGTTAGCCTGACAGCTGTTAGAAATAAGAAAATAATAGCTGGGAAACTAGAAGGGGAAAGGTGTCTGAAGAAGATGCTATGAGAAGAACAGGAAATTGGGATGAGAAGCAAAGTAATAATAAAATTTTCAATGTTGGTATAGATGCCACTGTTCCAAGGAGTAGAATTTAAACAGAGTGAGGAAAGAGACAGTGGATCCTCCTGTGGGCAGGAAAGGCTGGCAGTTTGGAAGAGGCAGGCAGGTGTGATTGAAAGAAGGAGGGCATGCATATATACCAGCTGAAGGTGATGGATGCTCTCTCTTCTATTTTCACCAAAGAGGCATATTTAAAACTGGCTGACCTACCTAGCTGCCTCTCTGGAGCCTGCAGCACTGTCCAGGCCACTCCTGCCCCGTGCTTAGTGGCTGAAGCAGACCTGAGCTGCCTCCCCCTACCTGGAGCACAGGAAAGCAGCTGGAAACTGAGGGCTGTGGGCAGCATCAAGGGGTGGATGGCAGTATTGGGTATTGTGCCCAAGCCAGGGTGACGCCGCCCCCCACCCCACATTTTTTGCAGGGCTGATCTCCCATGGGGGTGATGAGAGGCACCGTGTGCCCACCAGTGCCCACAGACTGTGTGAGAGGGGGCCAAAAGCAGCTGGGAGCAGAGAAGATCACACCAGGGTGTCAGGTGACAGGTCCTGTCCTGATACTGCCTTGCTGGAACTGAGCTCTGCTTCTGCTTCAAGGGCATACACAGGCAGCTTTCAGGTCCTGGCTGCAACAGACAACATCTCCCTGGGGAAAGGCCAGCTGGTTCAGGTGAGGAGCAGCATCTCTGCCTGAAGAGCCAGGACCTGCTGTGGGTGGGCCGTTTTGGGAGCGTCTCCTAGCAGTTGTGTTCATCTGAGGGAAATCACTCAGTATCCCGCTGCCCTTTCTCTCCCACATGGACACTTTCTGGCAGAAAGCACCAGAGACACCCTCTGCCCCGATTTTCAGGTTGATGTAACCACTAAAAAGCAGATCTGCCACCTATCCCGAGTGCATTTGGAGAGCAGCTGGCATGACTGAAGACATCCTCTCCCAGCTGCTGAGCAGAGTCACCTCTCAGGTTGCCTGCTCTGCTGTTGGACCAAAACAACTTCATCATGTTTTACTTTTGGTTCAATTCTTTCTGTTGTGATCCCAAGGAAAGCAGCCATGAGTTAACGAGGGGCCTTTGTTTTCCTGAACTCTGATGGTGCCACAGCAGTGAAGGTGTAATTATTGAAAGCTGGACATTAACCTCCATACAAGCCTACTCTCACTGCTTTTCATTCCTTTGGTTTTATTGATCCTTTTTTTTTGACTTGTTCTTGCTTCCTCTTTTTTTTGAAGACTTATAAATTAATGGGCAGCTCAAAGGAAGCACTGCTGCTGTGATGAAAAAATATAGGAGTTCAGTGCTGTAACTTTCTGGCTGTTCTCTGGGGCCCTCGTTACGTTTGTTTCCATCTGAGCACCATTTCCGTACAACGGCTCCAAACAATATTGTATTAGCCTTAATTCTGACCTTGCTGCAATTTCTACCAGAAAATTGTTTCAGCTCGGAAATGGGCAGGTTTGCTCTTCAGGCCAATGAAAACAAGTCTGCAAGGTTGAAAAGAAGATGTCAAAAGCAAGCACTAAAGATCACTTTAAATAATAACAGTTGTACTTGAAGCAAAAATAATATACAAAGCTTTCATTTAGCAATTTTCATCCTCAGACAGCAAAGTGCTTTACAACAGAGTTCACCCTCAGCAGCCCTGTTTATAAAGGTGAGCAGAAACATGGCTTTTGCTTTCTTTGCTTTGTTGCTCCACCCAAAACCAGCCTGTTAACCAGACTCAAAGGCTTTCCTGCTCCCCCAGGACATTCCCATGCCCACCTGGCTCAGCAAAGATGTTCCCACTGATCTCACCATAGGGTCTGGCACCGGGGCCAAGGAGAGGTTTGTTCGTGCCTGATTGCCTGCTGAATCCTCCTTTTTTGTTTTGTCTTCCTACTGAATAAAGAGAGTTGGCTTTAATCTGAGAGGGGGAAATGCAGCTGCTTGGCTTCTGTGCCCTGTTGGCTCATCCTCATGCTGCAGAGGTAGCTGGAGCCACCAAAACGTGCCCTGTATGCCCAGGGCTCCAGGCGTGTGGCTACCAGGCACTTTGCCCCTGTTCCTGAGCTGCACCTTGTGCTCATTTTAATTGAGCATTTTTCCTCAGCGCTGCTGGAAGTGGGTGGATTTTTCCCAAGCTGCCCGATGGCACCCTGACACCTACCCACTGGTTTTCCTCATACCTGCTCACACCCTTCCTGCAAAGTATCTGATGCACCAGAAATGCTACTGAAATAGCTGCAGAGGGTTTTTTATTTAACTCGGAGAGCTGGCCAAGGGGTGAGAGGTTGCACCTCTGGCTGGGCTCGTGCTGGGCTTTGCCTTTGCATCTCCTCACTGCTGCAGAAATGCTGGCACCACAGAGTTTGCTGCCGAGTAAAGCTCGGCAAGGAAATCATTCCTGCAGGAAGTTTAATTGCAGCCATTATGCCTTTAATCTAACCGTGGTGTGCATCTCTAAATGGCGATGCCGTCCCTGAAATACAGGCACACAGCCACCTACCTGCTCACTGCTTCCTCAGCATTGTGTTTACAGCTATTTTTAGTGACCCAGAAGCAGGTAGCTCCACACTTAGTTGGCCAGAAAATTAATTTTAAAAAAAATAAATAAAGCGCGCGCACACACACGCAAACGCGCACACACACAAACACACACACAAGCAAACCTATCCATCCTTGGAAAATGTCCCCCCCCGGCTCACAGTTCCACTGACGATGAGTGCTGTTTGCAGCTGGCTGTGTCTGGGAGTTTCTGCTGTTGAGGCCCCGTGAGCCCACCTGGGACACAGAGACCCTGCTGGCTCAGCCCCTCCCTGCCACTCCACGAGGTGCATGGGATGAGCAGGAGACAGGGAAAGGTCCATTAGAGTGCAGGTCTCTGCTTTCTCTCTTCCCTGCAGCCCAGGCCAGCCTGACCCACCTGCTCCCGCTCTGTGCTTGTGACAGCAACCTCCCCTTGCTGCCCCATCACCTTCCGTGTGGTCCCACCAACATGCTCGTGGATGCTCCCACTGATCCCAGAGCCTGGGACGAGCACATGCTCCAGACCTTCATATGAAAGTGATGTGTTGCAGGGTGTTACAAAAGGAGGACCAGTGTCACTCACCTGGGGGCGCTGGGAAGGAGGTGGTGCTGACCGACACGGGCTTGTTCACCAGCGCAGGCTGATGGTATAACGGCACTGCAAGTCCCTTCTTCTGGCTCCTTGAGCTCTTCATCCACAAGGAAAAGCCCAGGAGATGCCAGCAGAGCCCTTTGGAGACGTGTGACAGGAAGAAAACTTCCCCCACAAAGAGGGGTGACTGCCAGAGACCTGCTGGCTTCCCAGCCCACCTTACAAGCAGAGTTCAGGACTATCACCTGTGAAGCAGAAAGAGCTTTGAGTTTTGAACAGCCACATCTAAATGAGCTGCCCTATGAGAAAACAGATGCTTAAAACTTTTAGACCAACACGGACAAAGTGGGATACCCCCCAAAAGGCTGCTTTAAATAGAGATTTCATTTCATCTGGATGTCTTATTGCAGTAAAATCTTATCTGTAAGTTTCAGGGCTGCCTGGGAAATCTTGCTGCCTCACCAGGGAAAAGGATATTTAAAAAGGATTAAATCTGATGGTCTTATACTAAAAGTGGATTTTTAAGACATAAGCAAAGACTCGAGATGGAAAGGTTAGTTGGCTGTTGAAAATGCATCTGCATTTCAGCTAATAAAACTTAATTTCTAGTTAGTTATTAACACACTGAATGTGATGAGCTGTGCTGGCTGCTGGGCTCAGGTGCTGATGAAGGCGGGCAGGTGCTGTGGCAGTGACAGGAAGCGAGGGGAGTCAGAAATCCCCTTTCAGCACAGACCCCCTCCCACCTCCTCAAATACTGCGGAGGTCCTGGATGGGCAGAAGCACATTACAGGACAACAACAGCAGGGCTATGAAAGCAGGCATTAAGGAAGTGTTGCTTGGTATATTGAGACCCCACAGGCAAGAAAAGTTTTGACCCAAATTTAAAGCATTTTAGACACCAAAGAGCCCACTTCTCCTTCCAGGTGGGAGGTCTCATCACCTTCTCCCTCATGCCACAGGAGAACTCCTGCATGGATTAGTGCTTGGCTCGGCCTACAGCTGTGAAGTAATTCAAATCAATCAAACACAGAGTCTCCTTGGCCATTAAGGCTTGCTCCAATTAGCTTCAGCTTTAAAATAGCAAGGATATAAATTCCGTTTCACAGAGCTCCCACCTATATTTCTCCCCAAATGTTGAAATGACATTTCTGCCCACTGAAAATAGGACCTTGGAAAAGACTCTCTGGGTAGTTCATTTGCTGGAAAATAGAATTGACAGCCCAATTAATCTCACAGTCTGTGACTTTTAAACCAGGGCTGTCAGTGTAGGTGCTCTGGGATGAGAACAGGAGAGGCTGGATAAATACCACAAGATGCTGCTGTCCTGGAGATATCCAGCCTCTCCCCGGTGCCTGGCACCATGCCTGCTCTGCCCACCAGCTCCAAGGACTGTGTGGCTGCCCAGGCATTCATGGATATGGCTGGTGGGACAGGGACCATTGTCCCCAGTTCAAACCAGTGACAAACTTGCCTGGCACTGTGCAGCCACCAGCGAGCTGAGCCGACTCGTGCTGAGCCATGGAGGCACCAAATTCTGCCAGCCAAAGCTGCTGTCCCACGCAGGTGACCCACAGCCCACAGCCAGCACAGAAAGAGCCCCAAAAAGGAAATGCTTTGCTTCCCATTTTCCATTCCAGCTAATGATCCCACTGTGCGATCGCCTCCCTCCTTCCTGATGCTCTCCAGACACTCACCTCGTTTTCCCTACGGAGAAGCTGGTGGCTGGGGGATTTGTGCATGGTGAGCTCCTTACCCCAGCCAGCTCTCAGCTGCAAACACAAACGCCCTTGGTCAATGCCTGGGCATGTGCTTGTGGAAGGGCATCCACTGCCACATGGCTCAGCTTCTCCTGACAATTCCACCAAGCCGCTGGCCACGGCAGCTCCAGCTCTCCAAGGCCAGGGTTCCATCACAGGTCTGTGTCCCAGCACAGGATTTAGGGGCACAGCTGACACCACTGTGCCTGGCACCACGTCAGCCACGTTTAAGGGATGTGGGCAGAGGAAGGCAGTGATGGCTTTGCAGGCTGTGCCCTTATCAGGAGCAAGCCATCCCTGCACCTCCCACACAAATTATAAGATCAACCTTGCAGTCCATTTAGAGCATTAAGTACCTAGTTCCTCATGCTACTGTTGCTTTTGTTGTTATTATTACTATTTATTATTATTATCATCATCATCTTCTCTACAGGTATAGAAACACCTCAGACTATCAGGTTCTGTTGTGGCAACAGCTCAAATCCTCTCTGACTCCCGCATGGAATCCTTGCCATAAAAAAGGCATCTGCCAGGTATCAATTTCCTCAGCCCCATCTCTGTGTGCCAGAGGAAACGGCAGCACTTGCCTGCTGTTTTGTTCTTGCTGCTACCTCCTGATCTGCAGATTGAATACATCACACTGTCTTCTCCTAGCCTTGATCCCGAGGCTGGATCACTGGGATTAAATTCCAGCTTTCCTTACAACTTTTCTCCCAAGAGCTGACTTGAATAACATGTCACGATGTCCCTCAGCATCCCATGCTGCACCCCGGCAGCCACAAGTGTCCCCTTGCATCCTTCCCTGGCAGCAGATTCCAGGCTGGAAGTTGTCCCAGGAGGACAGGATGGTCCAAAATCCAATGGCACAAATGCTGCTGAGGCACGACTGCTGTGACCCAAGCCATGACAAGTGCCAATGAGAACCTGGAAATGGCTGGGAGGTGCCCACTGTCCCCCATCCTTGCCTGTGTTCCTGCCTGTTTCTAAATTTGCCAGGCAAGGGAGCAGCTCATTCCAATGCAGACTGAAAATTCCCACTGCGGCCCAGACCGCAAGCGAGTGAGCCCTCTGCACAGCCCCTAACAGGCAGGGAAATTGCTTTTCAACCCTGCACTAACAAAAGCAGCCACGCATCACTCACCAATATTGAGTTCCTTTATAAAAACATGGGTTTGCTCTGCTCTAATTGCTCCAAATGAAGCAATTGCATTATGCTCCCCCCCAAGTCACTGTACCTCGCCAGCGGACGCTCCCCACCAGCTCGCAAAGTTTGCCCTCAACGTGGATTAGATCTGAATGCTCAGGAGGTGGAAAAGTGTCTGCCCTGCCTGTCATACCTTGCTGGGAAGGATGGATGCAAACAGGCTCTCTCAGGTTTCCCAAAGTCCTAATGCAGGCTGGAGCCAGGGGTCAGGAACTGAGCAGGCCAGGCAGAGATCCTCTTCCGGCTTCCCCAAGGGGCTCATTCAGGAGAGACAAGGCAGACCTTCTCAGTTCAGCAGAGGTGCAGCCACACTGTTTTCCTCACTCTCAGCTCCTAACCAGGGCTTTTGGAGCTGTTTCTGTGTCCTGAGGCTCAGCCTGGTGCTGCTCCCATCCCAGCAGGTTCCCAGGTACCCAGGGGGTACCTGGAGGCTTGCAAGCTCCAGACAGCAAGGTGTCATTTGGTGCTGTGCTAGCACTTAGGGAGAAAAGCAGAACAAATGTTCTTACAGAGCTGGCATACTAAAATATGATTCAAGTTAGGCCATAACTCACCTGACCTTATATTTCACATCATTTCTAATGACATTTGTCATTAATAAGTCTGTCACTTCCCTCTGCTCTTGGGCTGCTGCTGCAGAGCCCGGGGTGTCCCTCCTTTGGGTATTTACCCCGAGGAGATGTTCCCTCCTGCCATCATTTTCCCATTCAGCAGCCAGCAAGGGACAAAGGACCAAAGGGACTGGGACCCTTCTGCTTTGGGATGGCACTGCTGGTGTGGTGGTTTGGAAAGGTCTGGGCTGTGGCTCGGGGCTGGTTGTTCCCCTGCACACCCCAGCTCCCGTGCACACACACACACTCCTGTCTGCCTCAGGAATCTGCCCATTGCCATGGAAACGGTGTTGACATCAGGCACTGCTAACGTTATTCCAATGACTAATTGCTTCACGAACAGTGAGCCAAATTACTGAAACAATTTCCAGGCCCCAGAGGTCTGTTTTTAACATCCAGGCAGATGCCAAAAAGTGTCCCTCACCTGCAGGGATGCTGGGCAGGGCTGCAGGAGGTCAGCTGGGAACCCTTGCCCAGGCTTGGGTCCGTGGCACAGAGGGGTTGTTAGGGCTCCAGCTCACTTTTACTTTGAATCCTAATTTTCTGGGCTTCTTGAGAGCTGTTTTTCCGTGTTTAAGCTGCCTGGGTAGTGCCTAGACTCTAGTTCAGCGGGTACTCCTGTTTTTTCATCTCACAGGGACCTGTGGTGCTTGCTGCTGCTGACAGCAGTCTGCCTGGTCTTTTTTCTCTCTTATTTTGTTTTCCTCCTTACATGCCATTTTCCTTCTCTGTGGCTCTTTTGAGTCAAAGGCTGCTAGGATGAAGACCCTATCATCCCAGGAAGTGCAGCTTTCCAGCACACTGCGTCGTGCTGCCCCTGTGGCCATTCCTGTCTCTGGCTACACAGTTGGAAGCTGCACCCATGGCAAGCGCCCATTTGTCCCCGTCCTTCACAGGGACTGCTTCCTCTGCTTCTGCTCCAAGAACCCTTCCCAGCTTTCATACCCACTCTGGTGCCCAGAACCCCTTCAGGCAGGGCAGCTGTGTCTGCGCAGCTCAGAAAGGGAACAACAACACTACAGTGCACTCCAGGACTTGCACCCACAGTTGCCAATGCCCTGCTAACCCCAAAGATGGAGAACAGCTCAATTTCAATGGCAAGACTGAAAGCTGATGCATCACTTGCCTTGCCTCATGCACAAGGGTGTTGCAAGAACCACTGCTACCTCTGGCAGAATCAGGGAATCATAGAATGGTGGCAGGGACACCTTTCACTAGATCAGGTTGCTCAAACCTGGCCTGGAACACTTCCAGAGATGGGACATCCGCAACTTCTCTGGGCAACCTGTGCCAATGCCTCACCACCCTCACAGTAAAACATTTCTTCCTAACATCTGAACTAAACCTGCTCTCTTTCAGCTTGAAGCCATTCCCTTGTTAAATGTCCCTCTCCCTCTTTTTTATAAGCCCCTTTTAGATACTGGAAAGCTGCTATAAGCCTGAACAACCTCCAGTGAAGTCTGAGACATCCTACAGCACAGCGAGTGCCTGGGCTGGGGGATGCTGGTTATCCCATCAGTGCACAACTTCATTCTGAATTCATCAGGCTTCAGAACAAGCAAAAATTATAGGAAGAAGGTGTGTTGCCACAAGAGTTGATGTGAGAGGCACTCAGGGGGGGTTGGCTGTTCAATTATTTTGCTTTGAAGTAACAAATACTATGAAAAGGCCCCAGTCAGAGACAACTCACAGGATGGGGTGCTGAAGCTCTTGCTCTCAGGAGACAACTGCTGGGTGCAGGACTGGTGGCTTGTGGACTCCTTTTCTCTGAATCTGCTGGGTCCTGGAGCCATCTATGAAAAAAAAGAAAAGAAATAAAATGAACCAGGCCAGCTCTGTATGTTTATTCATTTAAATATTTTAAATCCCTTCCTTAAGGATATGTGATAGCTTATTGCATCAGCAATTTATAACTCCTGGCTCCCTACAGCATCCTAACTGTTTACGGCTCTGTGTTATTTACTGCCTGACACTGGAATAAGAAACATTATGAAAATTTGCTCAGGAGTTATTTGGGCGCCCCAGATGCAGCGCAGTGGCACCGGCACACCTCTGATGCACCCAGCCCTCCGGGCCCAGCCTCCCTCCCTGCAGCCCCCTCGCTCCTGCCGCATCCTCCCCCAAGCCCTCCGGGATGCCGGAGCCGGCGCTGACTGGGCATAATCATCCTAATGAGTGGCAGACGCTGCTTTTCACCCCGTGCCGCTCTGGGAAGCGTTAATTACACCAGCAGGCAGCGCGGGGGCAGAGCCATTTATGTGTGGCATTTATATCCCTGTGCCGGAGCCCTCGGTGACATCCAGCCACGGGGAAGGGCAGGTGGTGCTCCAGCACTCGGGAATCATCCCAGTATGTTCTCACAGGACTCCACGACTACATTAAGCACAGCAGCCCTACTCATAGATCCCATCCATCACAAAATGTCAGGCCCTCCTACAGTGATAAGTTAAGAACAGACAGGTCCTTTTTTTTCCCCACCAACAGACAAAAAAATTTTGTATTTTTCCTTTTTTTCTTTTTTTTTTCTCCTTTTCATCCAGACACAAAAGTGCACTTCCCCGTGCTGGACAGACACATGGCTTTCCCCGTGGGCTGCCGGGGGCTCTGGCTGCAGCCCGAGTGGCCACGGCATCAGCCCTTCCTCATTAATAGGCTCATTTAGGCAGCCGTCCCCCGCAGCGCCCATTAGCACACATGAGAGAGTGCCCGGAGGTGAGAGCTTCACTAATCAAATGTGCTATTAAGATCCTAATCCATTTCATTAGCCCATTTCATTTGACACTTAGTGAGGCTCAGAGATGCTCTGTGTAACGGGGCTGAAGGCGCACGGCCTGTCCTGTGGAAAAATAATCCTTTTTATTAGACCCATAATTCCCTTTTATCTTGTATTAGTTTATTTCTTAAGCTGAAGGGCGCCGGGGACGTGCAGCTCTGGCAGAGATGCCAGGGATTTTCCCTTCATGTGTGAGCGTGTCATCGCACAGAGTGTAAAAATGGGAGGGATCCACAGGCAGCAGGAATAGCCAAAAAAAAAAAAGAAAAAGAAGAAAAAAAACAACTGAAAAACAGGCCACCTGATTATTTGGTTACATATTACTGGATTGTATTTTGGGGGATGTTCTCTAGATGACACTCCACCGAATATTTTGGAGACTGAAATGATTAAAAACTTCAGCGCCACCTGAAATAATTTCTAATTCCTCTCTTCCTTTGATTGTCAGACACGCGAGAAGGTCTCCAAGTTCAGCAGGGAGGAGGGATGAGGACTGAAATACAGATTGTTCAGGAGGCTGATAAAGCAGCGAGCTGAACCCACACCAGTGTGACAGGCTGAGAGGCTGACACTGCCTAATTCTCTGTGCAGATTTTTTCTCATTTCCTCCTCAAAACAAACGAACATGATGACACGTGACTCTGCCTGGGAGCTCCACACAGCCGTGGGGATTTTGTGCGTGGGGAAAGGTCGTAAGTTATCAGATAAGCAGGTCTTCCTTATCAAATAAGCATTCCTAAATATGTGTACTTCCCACGCAGAAACACTCTTGAAACTGCATTAAAACTTCATACTATTAAAGAAATATTTTATGAAACAATAACTTTGTGAATATAATATTCACTTCAAGGACTAGGTTGTGACAGCTCTTCAGAAATAGCTGGGGAAAATGCCTACATATCACCGAAATATTCTCACTAAGCAAAGCTGAAATGTTCCAACTGCAGGATTAGGAAGCTCCTACCTGAAAGTAGCCTTCTGCCTGGAGTTCCAAGGGTGCTTCGGGAGCAGCTCCATGTGCCAACAAGAAGCCTTCCAGGCCATGCACTGGCACCAAGCCCTCCCTGAGATCACCCCAGATCACTCCCACTGCTCCCTGGCAGGAGAGAGGAAATGCTGGTGGCATCCAGAGTGGGTGGCAGCTTGTTCCTGCCTGGCCCAGGCTGGTAGGGTTGAAGCAGGTTGATGCACCCCTGGAGCACCCTGTACCACCCTCTCCAGCAGCACACACCTCAGTTCCCATGCCCAAGCAACCTGTGAGAGGGCAGGAGGCACAGCCTGGTGACATCCTCCTGGCTTGTTCTCGCTGGGGTTGGCTACTTGAGATGGGTAAACAGGAAGAGGCCCTGTCCCCACAGCCAGAGGTGGCAATGGAAGGGATGAGTGGCAGTCAGAGCATCTTTTACAGCAGGACTCTTAGGGGGACTCAGGATCTTTGATAATTTATTAGCATAGAGAGTTCCTGCAGCCAAAACAGCAAAATCCCTGTTCCTTGCTCTGTTCTAACCCACTTTTTTCAAGACAATTTCTGAGCAATTGATGGGGAAAAAAAAAAAATCCTTTAAAAAGCATCTTTACTCTTAGAAATTCAATGCCATCTGCTCCCTCAGCATTGCCCAGGGCATTCTCCTCCCCCTGAGCAGCCAGCGGATGGAAGCTGGCTCCCACCTGTGCCACCCCCGGGCTGCCACAGGCACTGCTGTGCTCCGTAGGGTCCCTGGCAGAAAAACAGAGCTCACAGCCTAGTGCCACATTGCTGTGCTTGGGAAAATAGTGTTGGGAGAGGGGAGAAATGCACAGCACTCCTGGTGGGCAAGGAGCTGCCAGGGGCTCCAGACCCAGCAGTGCTGCCCTTGGCAGTGAAGCCAGGGCCAAGTGCAGGTCCAGTCAGGGGTCGTGTGTGAGAGCAGCAGCAACAAAGGAGGTAGGCAGAAATGCTGAGCTGTAGCTGGAACAGGGGGAATGTCCTCACCAGCTCCTCGGTGCAGGCCCAGCATGGCCCACATTAAATACTCACAGCACGACTGTGTTAAGCACTGCCAGGGCAGCACCAGGAAACTTCCGCCCCAGGTTCTCTCTCCAAGCGTATGGGAGAGAGATGTTTTTTTAAAAAGCACCATCATCTCCAAGCAAAATTAAACACAGGCGAGCGAGAAATCCCCGCTCAGCAGTGAGACCATAAATCACTCCCATCCCTACCCCCGCCGGCTGCAGAGGCTGGAGCGCAGCCACAGCTGGTGGGCAGCAGTGTGCCTTTGGAGAAAGCGTGCTCTCCAACCCCCCTGGGGCCGTGGTCTTCTCCCTGGGAAGTTTCACAGCCCAGTGAGTCCATCCCTGTCCCCATCGCAGGTCCCCGGGGAGCAGCAGGGCAGCACGTCCCCGCAGGACCCTCACAGAGATGGCAGCTTGGGGTGGCACCGTCCCTCCCTGCTGCAGTCCTGCCCTTCCCATCCTGCAGCCTCCTCCTTCCCCACAGCACTTCCAGTCCAAATTCTTCTTCATCCCGTGCCTCAAGCCACCATACCCCTGCCCAGCACTGGAGGTGCTGAGCGTGTCAATGAAAAGCTCTTCTCGACTTAGCAATATGAATTACAGCGTGATATAAAGGCCTATTAAAGGCTGATTTCTAGAACAAATGCTGCCCCCGTGGCTAATCAGCAGAATATTTCCTTCATTGAGAGACAAAATTAATATTGCTGTTTGGCAGATGCAACGATGCCAAGCAAATAACTTGCAATCGAGCTTTATTGTTATGACGCCTTTGGTTGCTGGCCTTGGCCTCCAGAGGGTAGCAATGAAAATGGGAGAACACAAATGGAAACCTCTAAGAGCCTGAAATAAATGCACGCCCTGAAACTGCGGGGAAGCAGGGATTAATCGGGGACATCAGCATGCACGGCGCAGGCTGGCCACACCGCCCTGTCCCCTGTGGTGGCACCCAGCAGGAGAGGGGATGGGCACACAGCCTTGGCCAGGACATCTGCCCCAGCCCCCAGGCAGCCTGGACCCCTGACTGTGGGGTTTACAGTGTATTTTCATTTTTAAAAGAGGTTTGTGAAGAGAGAAGACGCTGTGTCAACACCATGAAAGCTGGCATTAATCAAGGGTGATAGTGTGGTCTCTGTGCCAGTGGTTAGCACTAAAAATCCATATTAGCATTTTTAATATTAATCAGTATAAACAAGAAAGATACTTTTATAAAAATTAATTAGAAAGCTCTTTTACTTAGAGGACACTAATGAATTAATATATCTCAGGGCTGTGAAGCACTGGTACAAAGTGAGCCTCCTCAGGCTCCATGGCTTGCCCGCACCTCACACCACACATTGAGGTTCATTTGCTTGGACCAGGGGCTAATCCTGCTCCAGGAGTCACAGAACACCTCGTGCCACCCACAGCATGAACTGTGCTTCAGAGCTCACCATCACTCTAAGGCTTCTTCCCATTCCCTGCTGAGCCTGTAGCAGGACTGGCCTTTTTATGACATTAATGGAACAACCTGGATAAGTCAACTCATTCCAGGGCATGATGCTGTTGAGGGATAGAGCTCAGCCAGTGCACAAGGCAGTGATTTCCATGCTTACTGAAAACACAGAGGCTTTTGCCTGCCTTTCATCCCTCCCTGCCAAGCAGGCTGCAGCAGCAGGAGACCAGGGGCCTGGGGGACCCTCTAGTTCCCACACTGAGCTCCATGGCCAGTCTGGTTCAACAGGGAACCATCCATAATAGTACCCCAAGGAAACCTTTGCCTTTCGCCTTTCCATTGCCAGACCCTTCACGCCCTGCATCTTCCTGGAACCTGGCTGTCAGCACAGCCCTGGCACCCACGGACAGCCCAGGAAAACTGCAAGTCCCACATGGAAGACAAGAGGCTGGTAGGATTAAGCAAAATCCTTTACTTGCCCCGTCGAGTGCTGGAGATTTTGCCAGCTGAGCAGTTAGAATGGCAGAAAATACCAGGTTTTTACCTTGGACTCATATCTGTAACATAAAGGGTATTTGGTGGCTCCTGCAAGACAAGCCCAAGGGCCGGCACAGTCCTGCTGTGCTGGTTCATCCCCCACATCCCACTCCCTGCCGGCACTCCAGTCGTGCTCCACTGAGCCATTTGGTCTTTCCAGAGGATTTGCAGCTCTGTTCCCTCCAGAGCAGCTGTGGGCTGCTGCAAGGCAAAGGAGGCGTCTTGTGAAACAACCAGGCTGATTTAATAAGGTCAGATGGGAGAAGCAGAGCATTAGCAGGGGCCGAGAGCCTGCTTTGACTCTACCCCAGTAAATCCCTTGTTTGCCTGTCTCTGATGCAGGCAGCCAAGCTCAAATATTTCTTAGCTGTACTTCATGATAAATCAAAGCATAAGCCACTGAGAGAGCTCAGCTTCTCCCACGCCCCACTGCCCACCCAGCCTGGGCTGGCTGGGGGGCCATGCCTGTCCCCCGACCCTGCTCACCCTCTCAGCACCCAGAGAGCCACAGGGGCTTGCTTTCCCCAGCTGCCTGCATTCCCTTTGTTCAGGTTCAGTGCCTAGACAGACCTCCACGGGGAGTTCTTCTTGGTGAGTAAAGGGCTCTCCGGCCCTTCAGAAGGAAGCAAACCAGAAGGACCAGATGCAGACCTTAAGATTCCTGCTGGGAAAAAAGGTGGCACAGTGGACAGTGAAGGTAACTGCCTGTGACAGCTCCCAGGCTTAGTGGGATGCAGCTGCCCCATCGATGGTGTGACTGGCAGAGCCACTTGTATGCACAAATCCCACTGCAGCCAGAAACTGGGGCTGGGACAGGCCGGGAACTTGCACGTGAGACTGGATGCTCACACAAGGCTGCACATCTTTGTTTTCCCTGCCTCCCATTTCAAAGCAGCAGGGGAACAAAATACCTTAGGAATATAGGGATCTGGCCATGACCTGACAGCTGGGACACAGGACTGGGGGTATGGAGGGGCTGGGAGGACAAGCATCTTCCCAGCCTACAGGTGAGACACTGGCCACGAGGGCTTGGGCTGTGAGTCAAGGAGCAGAAGCACTGGCAGACTGCTCCATATGAGCTGTTGGCTCCAGGAGGCGAAGCGTGAGGGTGGGAGACCCGAGGCTCTCGCTGGAAGAGGCTGAGGGTCAGAGGAGAGGGAGCTGAACCATCAGGCATGTGTTAACTCCCACTGAGCTGCACCACACTGCCACACACACACTCTCACCAACTGCTAGCAGCTCATCCTCCAGCAGGAGCTGGTGGAGGAATCCCACAGGGAACCCAAAACACTCTAGGCTGGAAATCACTACTCCCAGCAGCTCTTATTTTTAAACATAGGTTGCAGCCCTTGTTTACCAGCAGGCGCAATGTTGTTGGGAGTGGTGACTGCGGATGCCACGCTTGCCTTTTGCAAAGTAAACCTCCTGTTTTGACTGCAAGCTAAATGATGCTCAGTTATTTGGGGAGGAGTATTTCCAGCTACACAGTGTGAGCCAGAGTTATCAGCCAATTAAGTACTTACGGCCAATTCCATTTTCCTAGCAAGATGCTTGGAAACCAAGCACCAGTTACATCAGAGCAACGGGTTAAACTGTGCTCTTCTGCAAACCTCCTCGCTGGCCTACCAGAGCCTGCACACACAAAAGTCCTGTAAAAGCTTCTCTTAAGGCTATGCTTGAGAACAATCCATCACCCAAGAGTGTGGTTTAAACACTGCAGCAGTAACTCAGCCTGTCTTCAGTGAAGCATCAGCAAAGCATGAAGCAAAAGGTCAGGTGCTCCCAGCCCTGCAAGGAGCGTTAGTTGTGATGGGGGCTTCACGTGGACAGGCTGTGCTGTGAGAACCAGCTGAACATCTGGGACAGCTCTTCACTGCCTGGCCCTTGCCAGGTGTATCTCAGAGCCACATGCAGCATCACTGCCAGGTGCTTATTTAATCCTGGTTTCCTGCTTTTCCAGCATGGGTCTCTAATATGCTCCTCTCTTTCCTAACATTACTTGGCCCCAACTGGTTCCAAACCCAAACTAACACCCTTCAGTATGCACCAACAGGAAGGACCTCTGCTGTAGGCTCTTCAAGAAACCAGAAGCCAAACCAAACCCTGCTGTCTATTCCAGATGTTTGGACAGCACCACCACCAGCCCTTCCCCATCACTTGAGTTTAACACACAAGGTAACAACCACTCAGCCTCCCCAGCCAATACCCACCCACTCTTCTCTGTTCAAGTCCAGCAACAATTTTAGGGCAATTCCTGCTTTCACAGGGAAAGGCACAAACAACCAGCATGGTGGTGTGGCAAAGGACAAACCCCTTAACAGCTTGTGGCTTTGTTTGCAGCCTGTAGTGGGTTGTTTACAACACTCTCCAATTTCTGTGAAGTAATGCTTAACATTTACAGAGCCCATGGATGGCATGTACCGCTTGAGTCACCCTCCTCCTGTCACAGCATCTGCCACAGACCAACCACTCACTTGGATGCTGGTTGTCACACGTCTCCCAGGGCAGCCATTCCTCCTTCTGCAGCATCCTGACTGCTGACACAGGGCCATGCCCCAGTGACCAAGGTCACTGCAGCCTTTAACACTGCTGGGCGGTCGTGGTGGGTGAGAGAAGTCAGCCTAAACAAGGAAAGGAAAACACTTCAAATGCCATGGTAATGGTATGAGGTGACAAACATCTATTTGTACCTAGGTTATATCACATTAAGTGTTGTTGTGGTCACTCAGTTCACTTTCCTGCCCTCAGTGCAGCTGGTGTTAATCCAGGGATATTTTCTTAGGCTTTTAGGTGGTGTTTACCATTCAGCACCTCCCTGCAGTATTGGAGAGACAGCTGATGGCTTGCCAAGCTCATGAGGACTGGAAAGCAACTGTATTTCAGACGCATCAAGACGCCTCAAAAGTTGTCACCAGTCACCAAGGCATGACCACAGCTCAGTCCCTGTGTCCAACTCCTGTGGAGGTGCTGTGATTTTTAAAAGGCATCCTTCACAGGAAAACCACCCTCCAAAATTCGGTGTAGGGGAGCACCAAGCCCTTACAGCATCTCCTTTGTGCACTCCATGCAGGTGCTAAGAAGGACAAAGGAAAGGGGAGGCTGCAAGTACTGTTTTTAAAACCACAGCCAGCTCAAAACACACCACTGACCTTCAACAGGGACCGCAGAGTAGCTGCTCTGGCTTAAGCTAATTGGTACCTGAAACAAAAGGCAAGGGAAAATTGGTGCCAGAAAATAAAAATGGTACTTGCCTATGCTCCTAGCACGAGGTGTCCGCAACACGATGCCAGCACAGCACCACAGGTGGAAAGGTGAACTTTTAAGCTGCCTCAGCTGCAGCCCCTCTCAATGCACACACCAGGACAAGCTCCAGCTCCAGCCCATTGGCTCTCCTGACAGCTCCTGCGTGGCCACTGCAGCACAGAGGCCAGCAGAGAAAAAAATACTTCTTCAGGGTGAAGCAGGCGCAAGGTGCTGCCAGGTGCAGCCTCTGCTGAAGGGGGCCCTTGGCTGAACACTGAGGCACACGGTGCTAGGTGTGTGCTGTGACAAGGGGCTGACACCAGGAAATAAGTCACCCCCTAAGTGGGTACTGTCAGTTTAAGGGCACAGCAGCATAACACAGCCTGGGATCTGGCATTAAGCCATCCCTGAGAAGCCACAGCAAGGCAGGAGCCAGGCCTGCACTTGAATCCAAGTGCTCTTACCATGTTCAAGAGTATTTGCCCACTCTTCTCTGCTCAATATCCCAGGAGAACAAAAGATCTTTTGAGGACAATGTTTTAAACCTAAATGAGATGCAGTATGAAAATTTCCTTGTATAAAAGCTAAAGGAGAATATAAAATGCTCAAAGAGAGCCAGACTGGTGCTGCCACTCTTGTTAGTTCTAGGATATACTGTTTTGCTCCCATTCATGAATAATTTTCTGTGAAACCTGTGTCTGAGCAAGTCCTCTTGTGCATTAAATGTCAGTAGCCCTGGAGCAAACACTTACCTGAAGTTGTACCAGCCTGAAACAGGTACCCTGCACCTGCAAAGATGGTTAGGAAGGCATTTGAAGGCCATGGATGTTCTTCCAGGAGCAGCAGCCCGGGGCCTCCTGCCCCAGAGATGGATCTCTCCCGTCCATGGGGATTTTCTGCTCCAGGACTGTGCCACCCCTGGTGCCAGCTGCCAGCAGGCACTCTGGTTGTGACTGACAGCCTTGGACAACACACACAAACACCCTGCTCCCAGGGGCTGCTCCCCCGGATGGAGGAAATCCCACTGCTCACAGCAATTCACAAATGAAAAGCAGACTGGTTTTTTTAATATTATTTATTCCTGAAAGTGTACAACCAGAATATAAAAATATTCCTTGGTGAAAGCAAAACAGAAAAGGGTAGGAAATGAAGGCCAAGGGAAAAGCATTTCAATGTTCCAAGGCAAGAAGCCTCCAGAGACAGAGCTTGGAGACTCCTCAAGCTTGGAAGTGAAGGTAGTATTTCTTTATCACAGAAACTTCCTATAGCAGGTCTGTAACTTATCTATCTCATTGTGACTCATAACCTGATGGAATGGGTTTCTAGTTTGTTCTCTTTGAGAACCCAATTACTTCAAGTGCATCACACCAGTAAATGAAATCAGTATGCTGCTTTATTTATTATTAGGCATTTGTTTTTCTTTATCATGACTACATTATAGCTGCCACAAATACCCAATGCAGCTGAATTAAAACATCACACTTTCTTGAATATTTCCAATCTCTCTAAGCCTTGGTGCTTTACACGTTTCTCCAATACCTGGATTTTTCTGACTAATGAACTCTTCCAATTGCTGGGAAACACTGAATGCAATTAGTACTTCAGTGCACAGCCTCAATGTACACCGTGCTAGCAGCTGAGCACTGCAAAAGAGCCCAGTGCTCAGCAGAAGAACTAGAAATCCAGAAGATAAAGGGGAGATTTATGCACATTCCCACCAAGGCCTAATGCAGAATTTAATTGGCAAGGCTAGCAATAAAGGGGCTGCAGAGAGAGCCACCGAGGTTACGGCCCCAGTACAACTCACAAAACAGTAACAAGTTATGACTCCCAAGCTAAAAAATTAGAAATTACATTTGGTTCCTCACCTCGCACTCCCCCATGCCAGGCTGCACAACACGACCAAGTCACTCTATTCCAGTCCTCCTCTCAGCCCAGTGTCATCTCTTCAAGGGGAGATACAAATCACTCCCTCCAACCCTTCTGCAATTTCACCCAGCCTCTGCCGGCACTCCTCCCGCAGCTGCTCCAGCTCTCTCTGCAGGCTGGCCTCTCTCATCTGCAGTTCTCTGATCACCTCTGGAGCACTGACGGCTGAAACAGGCTCCCTGGATACAGACTGACCAAAGCCTGCTTTGCTGGCAGGATGTTTGTTTCTCAGCACCAGCCTGCACGAACCGTGCATTTTGTTTCTCGTTGGAGCACAAAGGTGTGTGAGATCTCGCAGTTTCAGTTCAACACTTTCCTGTATCTTCCTAGCAGTGGCAGAGAACTCCTCCTTCTGTAGTTCTTTCTCTCTTGCTGTCACCTGTAGAAGGAAGAAAAAGAACAGGAGGGGAAGAGTATGGTACGTTTCTGTGAAAAAATCCTCCCCACCCAGGAAACAACACAAAATACCAAGTTTGGACTGGGATGCACCCAAAAGAAGAGCCAACTGTGAGTGTAAACTGAAGTGTATGGCAGGGAAAACAGAATTAAGCTAACATGTGCTTTCTATCAGGCAGCAGCCCCAGTAACCAAAAAGTTGCCTGTAGCCATTTGTTTGCAGATTCACAGTCCACCAGCCCCTCCAGTGATGACAAGGCCTCTGCGTGCTTCCCTCTTACTGAGGAGTGGGTGGTTTGGCTTCAGAGCAAAACACACGGAGCAAAAAGGGAGACCCAGCAGAGTGACCTTCATCCCTGCCGTGCTTTAAGCCACCAGGCTGTCGTAACAGATTAACTGCCTCGTGAACAACAGCATTATTTCAGTTTGCAAATGCCTTCTGCACTTGGCAATGCTAAAAAGGAGGGATGACAACTGTAAGCTAGCAACTCCTTAATTCTCAATTCTCATTACGAGGTAACAATTAGGAAAAGGAAAATAAGGGAGCAGAGACAAAGAAGTAGAGGCCAAGACCAAAATGAGTACCAGGCAGCACACTTTCACTGAAGACAGGCCCCAATAAAATAAAAGCTTTTCTTGTGACAGCATCACAGTCTGGATGATAAAAGCAATTGTACATACCGGGATTTCTCCGAAGCATTTGATTTAATGTTCTCTAACAATTTGATTTGAAGAACTTGCAAGATGGTAATTGCCTTGCCAATTTTACTAGTGGATTAAATATGAATTCAGTGACTCATCTCAAAATGCACTTGTCAGTAGGGAAACATCTGTAAGAAGAGGCACCCCCTGCTAAGGCCTTCAGGGAAACGGTTCTTGGTCCAATGGGATTTTCTGTTTCTGCTTCAGCACAAAGCTGCCAAATCAACTCAGTCAAAAAGCAGCAAAGTTTCCAAAAAGCAATGCTGCCTCTGCAACCTGCAGAAATCTCAGAGCTCTCCTGAGACTTGTGCATAGTTCTGGAGTTCATGCTTCAAAAAAACACAGGGAAACAGAGAGGAGGATTCAAAGGCAGGTCACCCAATGACCCATAGCCCAGAAAACCAGCCTTGGAATATGAAACTTGAAGAGTTCAAAATATTCCATTAATGGAAACAGATATGTAATTTGTTTTAGTTCCTAAAAGAAAGTGGAAAAGAAGGTGGTAAAGATCAGACTTTGCTGACAAAGCCATAAGAAGATCAAATAGATGAAAATTCGAGTTAAGATATTCAGCTTCAGAGTAAGACATTGTTTCCTACTGTGAGGATAATGAACCATGAAATGCTTCACTGCAGTTCCAGGGATGAATCCTTTGGCCAAAGCTCAGCTCAGGTCAAGCTCGGTGCTAATGATACCCCTTCCAGCCTAGAAACGGCTCTGCAACCCCTCCCTTTCCTGGCCGTGGGTGAAGCTGAACAACTCCTCGGGGTTTTAAATCTGCAGATCTGCATTAAGATATTGGTACCTCACATATCAAGGCTTTGACAAGTTCCCTGTAAAGTCAGGGATATTTTGGCAGCTCTCTGAAGCACCAGAGATCAGACAGAGCTCGAACCAGCACCAGCTGCAAGGACAAGAGTCCTAAGGTAGCAAAGCACCTGCAGCCTTTCCCACTGTCAAGCTACAGCTGCTCAGGGTCAGACCAGCTGCTGTACGTGGGGTAAAAAAAAAAGAAAAAAAAAGAAGGATTTTTTCCCACAGATCAGTGGAGAAGGTTTTATTACTGAAGCAAGTTCAGAAGGTTATGACATACAAGGGATCAGTCTACACTCTCTTAGAGTATGAAACACTGCAGGTGCGAGGGCTGCAGTCAGTTACACCTCCCCACTGACACCAACTTCACCAGGGCTTCACTCACTCATCCCACATCTTCCTTCAGAATATCTGCATGAGTTTTGCAGCCAAGTAATTAATGCTCTCCATAGTCTTCTGATGAGCTATTCTCACCCCTCAGCCTCCCCTTAAAAAAGATTAAGAAAATCAATCAAATCAGAAAAGGAGTAAATTTCTCTGAATTTTTACTAACACATTAAAGGCTTTATCGATGCAGAACCATCTGTTAAAGGAGACCTCTGTTGATTAAGGCATTTGAATAGAGAATTGAAGCTTAGAGAAGCCTATCTTTGTCCTTGTCCAAGAACCAGGGGTCCCTCTTTATCATAATCCCCAAGGAATCCCACGGACATCTCTTGCTGTTGGCTGTAAGAATAACTGAGGTGCAATTCTCTAACGCCACTTTAGAAGGAACAAAACTGAAAAAATAAATTCAATGTTATCTGGTCTCCCCACAGCCAATGAATAAATGGAAAATGATGTTTGCACAAAGTGGATTTAACACTGGAATCCAGGATGGGAAAAAATTTCCCGTTAGTTACAAACAACAACATCACTCAGCAAACAGAGCCCACAAAATGTTATTTATTTTTCACATTAAACTCAAGCAGAAACCTAGTAGGGCTGTATAAAAGCATTCTTAATGAAACATGGGTTTTCATGCTCTCCACCAGTCAAAACTGGAGAATTTTATTATCCATTATGCAAGGCACATGATGGAGGAGCAGCGTGCTCCTCTCAGCACTAAGTGCATTGAGTTCTAACCCGCAGCAATAGCAGGGATAGGAATTCCTATAGGGAAGCAGGAGCAGCTGTAAGGGTAAGGACAACAGCCTTGCAGTCAGGGAGGCAGAAGCATAACAAAACCTACATCCAAGTATCAGAGGGGTGTTGCATATGCTATCTCCTATAAAGAGGACTAGCAATTCCTGGGATAACATTAGATAAATTTAAGAGAGGAAATTTTAAAAATAATCAACATTAAACAAGAACAAGTTCAGCAAAGCACTATTTATTTCCTATCAGCACAATCTGGAATGGGAAAGCTAACTCCAGTTCTTTTCACTGTTCTTCTTGGAAGGCTCTCCAAACATATGTATGGCCACAAATACTCTTGTTGCAGTTTATAGATTTCAACTGCTAAAAATCTCCAAGGGTTACCTTCAAGCAATATCCTTTACTCTTCCCATCCTGATTGCTTGTGAAAATACTCAATAATCTCCTCCTGCATGGTTAATTGATGCTCTTTAACAGCTTGCTGTCTCCCATTAGTCAGCACACAACGATTATTCTACTCTGCAAAACAATCTCAATAGACCACTTTGTATTAAACAAACATATTGTAAAAGATTAGGAGCCTCAGCATTTTGTGCTTGCCCGTCTCTATCCCACAGCTCTGCCTTTCAGTCTCAATCTACCAGCTGGAATTTGAATTCCCAATTAGGTGTGTAGTGCTGTCTGAAAACTCCTGCACGTCCTCTCCAAATAAATACAACAACATGATAATCATCTTTTCCGCTTGTACAGAACCAACCTCATCCCGAAGGGACCCGGTGCACTTTGAGAAAACCCACTCCAAACACAGAGGGGATCAGCTGATGAAGAATCAGCATCTTCAAAATGACAGTATCCTGCTCTGCAGTGGGGTCTGGCCTGGTTAGTTGTTCCCAGCAGAGCAGCCACTCTCAGACACAGAGTCCACGGAAACGGGCTGTCCCTCTCTGCGCTCCAGTGCCAGTGTATTCTTCCAGGTTTCACTCTCCAAAGACCATGACCAGTGAGCAGGAACCTCCCATGGCACACAGGCGTCCCCAGCAGCTCCACAAGGGTGGCACATGGACAGAAGCCACGAGTGAGGCAAGTATTCCCATTGGGATCTCCTTTCCAGCTCTTCATCTCACCACATCACCAACCACTCTTTGGGACAGGAGAGAGGCCAAACTGCCCTGAGTGCTCCCAAATGTCTTCCTTTAAATAACTTCAGTCTTACTTTCATGTTCTAAGAAGCAGCCAACAAACTAATGGAGTTGCAGGTAGCAGCATGGCACCTTAGATCAGACTGAAAAGGGACCAAAGTGACAGCCAGCCTGTGCTGCCCTTCCCAAGCCTGGCACCGTGCAAAGGGCTGTGGTGTGCACAGGCACAGACACTGCTGGCATATGCACAGGCAGGAATATGCAAAGGAGTAAGCACTACAATGAAACAGATCTCTTCAGCAGAGGCTGGAGGGTGGGCAGAGACAGGTGGCCTCTCGTTCCTGACATGGTGGAATCAAGCCAGGCAGGACATCCGTCAGCGTGGGAAGGATTTACCATCTCCCTGGGACATCACTGGGACGCTGCGTTTACAAAACCATTCAGGCTGACATCTGATTGAGGAAAATGGCCAAGACACAACAGAAAAGGATGGGCCCAGTACCGACTTGGAAAGGGGAACATCCAAAAGCGAGGCACAGCCAAAAGCCAGGCTGAGCAGGCAGCTTGGTTAATCCACCATGGTGGATCAGCTTCTGCACCAATGCACAGAAGGGACTCCAAGCCTGCAAACACCTACACACATGATTAACTTCCCCAGCACTTCCTCAGCCCAACCTTCTCTGAAATGCCTTCTAACCAAAGATACTGCTGGCTGTCCTTTTCATCCAGACAGCTATCTGAGCTATTTTCAGTCCTGGGAATCCTCTGGCTTTGAATAAATCTCGTAACAATGAGTTCAGTGGGCAAATAAAGGAAAAGGTAAAATAAGCAAGGTGTTGCATATTTTAAGTAAGCTGCCTTCCAGTTTCTTTGCATGTTCCACTGTTCTGAGGCCAGAGCAGCATTACCCAGATTCACCTGCCCTGGACATGTGACAATTTGCCATGTGGACAGCCCCAATCTTTCTGCTGCCCATCTTGTGAAGGTCTACTTACATCAACTGCTTAGATGCCCTGCACATTTAGCTCACTTGATCCCTCCTCAAAGTGGAGACCTTCCAGCCCCTCTGCTCCCTCACATTTGCCTGCACCTTTCTGGTAATGAGCTCCCCAGAGCTCTGTGGTTCATTCCATAGGGCTTGGAAATATGCCAGAGAGGCTGATCTCTCTCACATTTTTAATAACTAATAAAAAGTGCAGTGAAAAATATGCACAAGATGGTTCTTTTTCTGCTAGAAAGCAAGCTGAATGGTGAACTCATGTGGAGAGAATTTTACCAACACGCAAGACATCCCAAAGAGATGCTGAGAGATCTAGATAACCGCATCATGTTACTGAAATCATTTCCAGCAATGGCCTAGCAAAAGTGACAATCTTCCAAATGCTAGAAGTCAACATTTCAGCTTGTTAGACCTTCACATGGCAACCTGAAAGCCTCAGAAAGCAAAAATGAACACTCTGCCTCGCAGTTGCATCCTTGAAGGAAGCCACTAGCTAGAGATGGAGGTTTAAAAAGCAGCAGCAAAGAACTTCCAGGAAGAGAGTGGGGGGAAGCATAGGAGCATTTCCATTTTATGACTGTATTGTTGTCAGCTTTAAAGAAGGAACACCAAACCAAATGGTTGGAGGTTTTTTTGAAGTGGATGTTAAAGACCAGAATCATGTCATTACTTTTAAATCACAATCTCTTCATATTATTCTAGGAGTTTTGCAGAAACAGCTATTGCTCAGAAAAAACACTGCACAAGCCTAGAAATGACACATTTCCTGTCTCCAGTCCTGTCTGTCCACTCCTTCTCTCATATTTCTCTTACGAGCAGGGAGAAGACCCCATATGCAATACAGGATGAAATACAAATGATCCCTGCCAAGCTGTACAGATACTACAAACTGTGATGACTGCCTCTGCCAGGAAACACAATGCAGCCTGCTCCTTTGTGCTCCCAGTCACAGGGAGCTAACAGCAGCATCTCAGATCTTGTCTTCTGGGGTCGGGGAGTGAAAGGAAATTAGGAAATATAAATGGATGCAATATCCAAGCCACCAAGTCATGCTCCCTTGCCATCAGGGCATAATAACCCAATACATTTCATCAACTCTGAAAACACCAGGCAGCATTTGACTTGCAGAATTTTGTACTCCTAAAGGATACTCATTTCCGAGCTTTATTTTAAAGCTATCACGTCTGAGAAGGCCCCTGTACCTGGGAAGTTGAAAAGGATGAAGTGAAATATTCCACGCTTGGAAATATAAGATTAATGAAGGGTCAGGTTGCAGAAATAGAAGAGACCTGCCAGGCCAGTCGGAGCACTCACCTCCCTGGCTCTGAACAGCTCCCCAGCACATCACAACATCCCAAGCAGGGACTCACCAGCCCAGAGGAGCTGCCCAGAGCTCTCCGTCTCCATGTAAACTGAGCAAACTCTAATTCAGCAGGCAAGCATCAATTTTAGATAAAGATCTATAAGTAAAAGATGAAAGCGGGGTAAGCACGGAGATACCGGCATCGCTCAGAGACAGCCAGCATGGATACTGTGCAGAAATCCTGACAGCTGGGCACTGGAAACCAGGAATGGCAAATTAAGGCTGCTTTAGGAGCTTTCAGTTCCCAGAGTGGAATCCAAATCACTCCAGGGGCTGAGTCTTGCAAACACTTGTCTTTAATCAGTACAAACACTTTATAAAGGATGGTTATTTATACCTTGTGTTGTCTTACAGTTTATATTTAATGTTTTTCCCACTACCACACCCTCCCACCCCCCAAGAAATGCCTTGCAGAGCTGCAATCCCAGCTAACAGTCTATCCAGGATACAGAAAACAGGATAGAGAAGGATTTGCAGACTCCTTTTAAGAAAGTACTCCTTGTCAGCACCGAAAAAACGCCACCAAGTACAAAAGAAAAGAGCAAAAGGAAATGATAAGTGAAAGTATCAGTAACATAGTAAGGGGAGAGCAGAGTCCACTCTAAGCACAGCAGAAATATCTGTAAGTATTAAATAAAAGTAGGATACAATCAAAATAGTCACAGGGATCCCACAATCCCCACCCACAACCCCTTTGTGCTGCTACACAAGAACTTCCTCACTGTCCAAGATGCATCCTGCACCTTGCTGCACACAGAGCAGCGCTGAAAAACAGCACCACGGTCTGAAGATGCCCAAGCAGAGTTTATCTCAAATATCATCAGAGATAGCAGGAACTGAACACACCAGCACTGTCCCTCCCTGCACGGAACAAAAAACAATAACCCAAGAGGTCTGTGTGACCCCAAAGACACAAAACCAAACCTTTTATCACACATAAGTAGGGTGAGGTCTTAACATTTCTTTAACAATAAATAATAATTTGGCTGGGGCACCAGTTTCTTTTAATGGAAATGCTTGAAATGTTTGCTTTTTTGCTTTTTTTTTTTTTAAACAATGATCGTTAAGGGTATGACAAATGCTTTTCTTAGCTGCAGACAGTGACCCATTCAGTCTCAGAGGACCAGAGAAAGGCACTATTTCAAGGGATGCTGTGAATGCATAACTGACGGAAAATCAAATCCTGCAGCTCCTACTGCTGGGAAAAATTATAGAGCAGGGGGGACAGGACCCTCCAGAGCCCATGAAGTTCAAACATTTGCTGAGCAGGAAAATCAGGCCCCCAACCTTCAGAAAATAATCTATAGGCATTTGCTGGTTATATACAAAAGCCCACAAGTTAAAGCAGAAGCAATATCTGAAATCAGCTGTTCTGGAAACACTACAACACTGAGTAAGCAGGTGTTTTACTATAAAAAATACCTTACCCTAATTTCAAATTCATGTCTTATAGTAACTTGCCCAAATGTAATTTCAAGCCTCTAAGAAAGTTACAGAGTTAGTACTGCAGCTCTATAAACCTTGTCTCATTGAATCAAGCTTCTCTGCTGTAAGCTTTCAAGGGTTTTAATTTTCTGCTGCAATTTCTACACATTCAAAACTAACCAGTTTAAAAAGCTAGAAACCATCACTTTCTATTTTAATAGCTGAAGACTTCTCACACTGGCCTGCCTAAATGAGGTTTCTTTCTTCCTGTGAGATCCTTGATTGTGCACAAAGAGACTTGAAATAGCCCATTTAGTGCCAATGCTCATGCATTTGTGGATTAAAGTAATAATAAACTGTTTGAATAGTCTAATCTATCACAAAGCACAGGCTACAGTAGCTCACCTGGTAATTTCTGCAATGTTCTGTTACATTTTGGTAAGCTACAGGGTCTCCTCTGGAAACATATAGTTTTGGGGTTTTAAACACAGACTCCAGCAGAACAAAATACTACCCTATCACTGCGCTATCTCAGCAGAGAAATACAATTATGGTTAAAAACATTCCCCTCTTCTGTGAGTTCTGCCTCAGCCACTGGTTCTGCTTTTACCATCTTAAATCTAAAGTCTAATACCCTCAAATCCCACTTCTGCCTAAGAATTTGCAGAACGTGGTCCAGCTATTAACTTTGCCTTGGCTAAATCACACTTTTCTCACTTCTCAAAAAGCCAGACCAAATTAATTCCTTTATTACCCTTCCTTTAATCCTTTTCAACCTTTCGACCATTTTCCAGCCGTGATGGTGGTATAAGTGGTGCCAACACATTTCATTAACCTCTGAATTGAGATCTGTACCTTATCTGCCATTCAGTGACCAGTGGCAGATAGCAACACTTAGTTACCAATAACCTAACAACTTTTCCATGACCCATTACCCTCTATTTCCTAAGGCCATAAAATGGAAAGGTTTGCATATATCCAAAAGCAAACCAAATTGAGGTACATGCAGTGGTACTTCTTACATAACCCACACCCCAGCAACAGCAAGAAACTTAAATCATTTCTTTTGGCTTAACAATAATTATAGCAGCTACAGCAAAATTTTACCTTAATATAATAACTAATTTCTAACACTTGTTATTAGTTCAGCATGAGTCCAAATCTCAGGCCTTTGGAACTGGTGGTGAATAAATGAAAAGGGTGATCCCAAAGTAATATTAATGGGGGCATTATTTGTACCATAAACCATGAAGATACTTCAGAAGGGCTGTAAAGCTGAGCTACAGCAACTGACAGAAGATGTAATTACACAAGCAGCTGCATTCCAAATTTTGCAGGGATTTGCAATTTCCTGCAATTAGAGAGGAATGTATGCATCTCCAATCTTATGCATTTTAAAGCAAGACATTCACTATCGGAATGCTGGCTCCTGGTACACTTACTGACATTCCAAACCAAACTGACAGGGAAGCCAAGGGAGAAGCTAGTTACCTATTTTATCTAGGAACAGATCTTATAACTAAATACAGTTTTAATACCCAGAACACACACATAGCTGTATCTGGTGAGGAGAGCTGCCACAGCCTGGCAGGGCACTGCTGCTCCCTGCTTCCATTATACATTGGATACTCCAAAGCACTTCCTAAGCCTTCAGATCAACATCCACACAGTTCTCCAATGGAAAGCTTTTAAATGGTGAGGAAGCACCATAATGGAAAGTGAGATGGTAATTAAAGCATTTGACTCAGATAATTTCATAACGAGGAGTGACCTGATCTTGTCTGAATGGATAACTTATTTTTGTTGAGTTTATTTGGTTCATTTTGGGAGCTTTCTGTTTTGGTTTTTCTTTAAGATAATCCAAGGTGTCTGTATTTAAGACTCATGTCTCTAACTTCATTGATGGGAGTCAGAAAAGTCAATTTAGCTTAAGATGAAGCAAAAGGATACAGGATTAAGAAAAGAGACAACAACATTAATATTTTTCAGGGTCTTTACCAGAAAAATACAAATACACCTCCAAATATCAATACAAAAGCACACAACTGTTAAAAGCATTGCCTGTGTGCTGAGCCTACAAATAACTACAACACAAGGCAGAGCCAAGGGGAAATTAATCCTCTTAGGCCTGAGAGCAGCTGAACCCTGTGAGAGCTGCGTGTGAGCCCGTGTGACAGAGCTGCTCACAGTAAGGGCTGCACCCAGCTCTCTCCTGCCGTGGAGCTGCACTGGATCCCATCCCTGCAGCTCCTTCAAGGACAGCCCCTGAGCTGGATTGCTAAGGCACATACCCGAGGCAAACGGCCCAGAACTCAGGCAGCTGTGCTGAAAGCCTCATGAGATACATCCCTCTTCCACAGAGCTACAGAAATGTATCCTGGCGCAGGGGAGACCTTACCACTCCCTAAAACTCCCCAAAAGGAGGCTGTAGCCAGGTGGGGATCGGCCGCTTCTCCCAGATAACAAGCAATAGGACAAGAGCAGACAGCCTCAAGCTGTGCCAGGGGAGGTTCAGGTTGGATATCAGGAAAAACATTTCACAAAAACGGGTTGTCAAACACTGGAACAGGCTGCCCAGGGAAGTGGCTGAGTCACCATACCTGGAGGGATTTAAAAGACATGTAGATGTGGCACTAAGTGACATAGTTTAGTGCTGGACTTGACTCCATGATCTTAGCAGGTTTATTCCAATCTAAATGATTCTATGATTCCATGATTCTGTTCTATGATATTTTCTGTACTCTCTGTTCCCGAGTTTTTGGCATATGTAATTTGCTTCCCATTGGTTAAGTTTTGAGGAGAACAACTGAACTCAAGAAAATAAACAGGAGTCAAAAAATGTAATGTAATGATACTACCGCAGCAACTCTGCAGATCCAGACAGGGGCAGATCTTAAAATTATAAATGGTCTTCAGAGGAAGTTCTGCATCACCTCTGTTCACCTGAAGAGGATGCCAGCACAAAAAGAGCAGACATGAGGCTTCAGCAAGAGCACACAAGCTGACCAGAATCGCTGTGCTCTGGAGCCAGGAGCTCACCTACACCTCTTCAGCTCCTTCCCAAGAAGATATGCAAGCCTGCCACTCCATACAGTCTCTGCTCTCACTGCTCTGAGGAAGTGTGACAGCTCCAAGCAGGATCATCAAACTTGCAGGTTCTTTACCAGCAACTACAAGGAGACACAGTTCAGACTTGTGAAAGTCCCATGTGCCACACAATTCTGAATGCACACCACAGGAAATAGGAGAAAACCCCCTATTTTCTTCTGCAAATTAGAAATCTTCAGCATTTTACAGTAATTTAAATAAAGTTCCATTCTACCATTTCAGCCTTTCATAACACATTTCTTTTTAACTACAGTTTTTTCTCTAGACTTTTCCAAATCCTCGAATTCAATTAGAAGATCACACAAATTAAAGGAGGAATAGGTACATACTGAAAATATACGATATGAAAACCAGAATATGTCAGTGTAAGTAATTTAGACACTTGCAAAAAGGCTGCAGTGCTACTTTGAAAAAGACCCTGACAACTACAAATTACAAAGGAAGGCAACAGACAAGTATTGCTTGGGATAATAAATTGCTCACTTACTTTTCAATTTGTTCTACCAAACTTTTATCTTGGGCAGCACAGACAAACACTGATGATAGATCATCTCCAATCTAAGTGCCCTGCAGAAGCTTGGAGGGTCCCACTTTGTTTTTAGAAGACTTTTATCACTGTGCAACATGAAAGTAGCCACTTCAGCAAGAGTGCTGCTTGTGCCTTGCACTTCTCTATATCACACTGCTTGGAAAGGACAGGATGCGCAACAAATTCAAGCAATGCAGTCCCTGTACAGACAGCCAACAAAAGGAATGTTGATACAAACCACTCCTAAAATACAGAGATGAGAGGAAGGTATTACCACCCAGTCACACAAAGTTTCATGCAAAAATTACAAACAAAAACTTTTAGGAAATTTCTTCACCCACAAAGTGTTCTGGTTTTCAGTTAGAAAATACTCCCTTGCCCCTTCCAGGGGCCTTGTATGACCACTGCAGAACCTCCCTCAGGACCCAGCCCTGCAGCTCTTCTCCCTGCTTTTGGGGAAGGCAGGAGCAGTGCATCCAGAGCACCGAAGGTCATTGCAGCAACACAGCCTATCCACAGCTGTGGCGCGAGGCAAATGAACTTTATCTCCCAGGTGGAGATTTGCTACAGAAAACATTTTCAGAGTTTCAATGCAGACATTTTCTAAAGCCATTCAGCAGTCTCTATTATATTATCTCACAATCTGAGGGTGAGTAGCAGCTGTACCTGGATGTGATGCTGCTTGAATGGCCCCTGTGACTCTTGCAGTAGTCAAAGGCCAGGCCCTACAGCCAACCTGCAAAGGGAGACAATCACACAGCTCTCTGGGCTTCGAGAGCACCACTAAAATGAAGAAAAACAGTGAGTTCGAAGCTCAGAAGCTTACTAAAGCTTTATTTAGATGCACTTCTGGCTGGAAAGAAGATATGTGACAACACTAAATTACAGATTTAGTTTTATGTCAGCTCTTTTAACAAGCATAAGGGACAAAGACAGAAACAAGGTGGATACTTTTTTGATCCAGTACTTCTTATGATCAAGTACCCTTGATTTCAGGCAGTCAACTGAGAGAACAAGGCCAAGGTTTTAAGAAAAAAGGAAACAAAGTTAAGCTTTGAATGCCTGAATGCAAAGAGTCCTTCTAAAAGCATCTCTGTCAACTCACCAAGAAAAAAAAACAAGCTGTGGTGCAAAGCACTCAACGACCCCAACTCCTGCTGGCAGAGGGGGAACCCATCCCCACAGTCTACCGGGAGCAGTAAAGCTTCCTCCTGAAAGTTACTGTCCCCAAAACCCACTCAAAGGCTCAGTAAAACACAGTAACAGTGGAGTTAATGGAGCCTCCAAAATGGAGCCTCTGGCTATGGTGTTTAACACCACCTCTGTCAGCCGGAATCAGCTGCATCCCCAAGGTGCTGCCCTTGTGGAGCACAACGTGTGTTGTGGTGCTCACCACTTGCAAGACAGTCTCAAAATCCCTCAGCCTTGTGGTTGCTGGCACCTCAAATTCCACCCATCAGCCTCCAAGCTTTTCACCTGCAGAAGGATAAAGGTGGTGCTGGGACCTATGCTTCCATATCTTGTACATCTGAGCCCTGCAGATATTCCTAGTCTTCATCCTTCTTTTATTGTGTGCTTTAAGTGTGAGAACCTAAGTGCTACACTTATTTCTTAAAAATGCACTAAAACATTTACAGTGGCTACAAAACACATTCCCTCATTGCAATGGGGCTTTTTTACACTTTATCGTTAAATAAAGCTCATCTAAAATTTATTGGAGTATAATTCTCCAGCTGCATTTATTACATGTTTCATTGCCTTGGTCAGTATCCAACATCTTTGTAAATAATGCAAGTGAAATATTAACACTGGTTATTTATTATACTTTAACTGGTCCTGTCACCTGAGCAAACAGTCTGCATTTTGGCAAGGAAAGGAAAACAGCATCTTCTGGGAAGCAAGAAAAACTTTCACCCACGCTTACTTCAAACTCCAGAGTTCTGCACACAAAACAGAAGACAGCACTCAAGTTTTTAATGTTCCTCTCCTCCCTAAGGAGCTGCAGTCTTTTAGCATATATAAGCCCCATGAAAAATGTCAGGCTAGGTAATTTATTTTCAGTTGCAGTTTTTGCGTGTGTTTGAAATCAGTTTGCTGATTTAGCCACTGGTACACAGAGTGCCTCACACAGTTCGGCACTCATTCAGCAACCTGCACAGCAAGTTGCATCTGCAAAGAATAAATACTTATCTTTCCAACCCTTTGTATGCTGCAAGCTTAACACTGACTATTCAAGTCTGGCCAACCTACACAGAGTTCTCAGAAGCAAGCAGCAATCTTTCAAAAAATCCCCCAGCTCTGCTTATGTGCAGTAACCTTCCACATGCACACCAGCCTTAAAACAGGGTAACTTGGGCCTTCAGGTCTCAAGCAGATTTTAGATCCTGTTGTCAAAAGGAGAACTAGATGCACAGACATGACTCCTTTTCTCCTTCCATCACAAGAGAGAGCACACTGCCCTCCATGAACAATCACGTGCATCTCCACAGGCACTTACCAGAAACCAGCAGCCTCGGGTCTCCTGCTAGGAATATTGATGAGTGACAAATAAACCAATGCAGGAAAATACAAGAGCAAAGAGTAAATATAAAGATCAGGATTTACTTCCTACTGTTTACAGCAGATTCATGTTTTCTAATAGCCTAAATCTGCTAAAGCCATGGCAATTCCATCAGCAGCAAATTAAATCCTACATTTAACTAAATAAGAACTGCACATAAGAGCCAGGAGCCTTGTCCCTCCTTGCCATCCTCCTGTCCATGTCCTCCACTACTCCCTTTGATGGATGTTTTGGTTGATCTCTGTGGGTTTCCTCCTCCTACCCAGGCATCTGGGCCCAGCCAACCATGCACTTCCAAAAGCTGCTCTTGTGGTCTTGCTAGTTCTTCAATTTCTTTTCGCATGAGGAGCTCCACTGACAGCTGCTCAGTGCTCCAGATGGAGGTTTGCAAATACAAAGCGGAACACAGAAGCGTTCTGGGAGTGGGAATGGGAATATGCTGACTGAGGAAACACACCAGCACAGAACCATCCCCTTACCACTCCTCCACCCCAGACAGCAAGGGTAATTAACTGCTGGCTACACTAACATCTTCATATTAGCACAAAGCCCAGAGAAGCAGAAGCACAACCCAGCCCTGCAGCAGTGAGGAGGGAACACAGCCCATCCATCACAAGTGCTCCTCACCATTCCCACAGTGCAGGAAGCAACAAGACTTTATGTTTCCCTAGAAGTGGCTACTAGGGACCCACAGCTCCTCACTACCCTCTCCAATTCATTATGAGGCATACAGAAAATGAGTACATGAAATTCAAATCAATCTTGGTAAGAAAAGCAAAAAAAAATACCCAACCACAGCCAGAAGGATGTAGGACTATGTTCCAGCATCAGCTTCTGGAGCTGCTTCCCTACTTCAAATATTGAAGCCTTAAATCAAAATGAATCAAAAACCATTTAGTCTCTTATAAATGTAAGATCCTTAGAAAATAGATCTTTTTGTTACAGTCTACAAGGTCTCTGGCACTGTGCTGTGATGAGCTGGCAGTGGCAAAAGGTTTCAGAGAATCACAGAGCTCTTGGAGTGAAAATGTCTGTGCATTTCAGTCCCCACCACCTCCACTTGATTGGGTGTCCCAGGCCACTCCTGCCACCCTTGCACCTCCCTTGCCCCCAGAAAGGGAACACAAAACATCCCTGTCCCACACAGCCCCTCCCCAGCACACCATGAATTCAAAGGGCACCTCCTCAGAAATGGGGCAGTCCTGCATCCTCCCAGGGGGTGAAAGGGCTTGGGAAGGGTAGGGGTTACTGAATGGAAGGGGAGGCGACGGATCAGGAGAAAAATTCAGAAACGAAGACAAAATGTAGGTTTCAGTGCTCTTCCACTGTCATTAAGGAGGTCTGGTATGGGCCAGGGATTCTACTCTCAACTGGGTACTCAGACACACTATCAGCCAAGCACACAAGCACAGCCACCAGCATTTCCGGGGAGAATTTATATGTGGAAGGAGCACGTTCTAGCTCAGATTTATGGCTCTAAGCCTTTCTGGTCCGTGCTTCAGAGGCGTATGCATGAGCAAGCTCCATCCCATCACATCGCCATCTCCAAGGAGTCTGGCTTGATTTTAAATGTGAGTGAACACAGAGGGTCCCAGGATACAATACCCAAATTTCAACAAAAGCTCAGAATGGTACACGCACTTACCTGACGAAAACTGAAACAATTACCATTTGGAGTCAAATACTCTGCATTCCAGCTTGTGGATGCCAAATGTTTTAACACAGACTGAAATCAAATCCTCCCCTCTAATAGAGGAGCAGACAATAAAATATTAAGAAAGGAAAAAGCAAACAAACAAATTCTCTCCTGGAAATAGGTGATTTCATCTTTTACAGTGAAGTTTGTTTCTAAGAGAAGAAACATTCTTAAAGCTTAACCATTTCCCTCCAATTTTTGATCATTTACAGATCCCCAAAATGTCACCGAAGAAATGATTATTTGCGCAGTACTGCACAGAAAAGAGCAAAGCTAACAGTAAGAAAGCCCCATATGCAGATCACACCTCTGTGATACACCTTTTCTCCTCCAAAATACTGAACACACTGCTGCCTAGAGATGGGTATCAGTTAAAATGTCCTATTAATCAGGGTTTCACAATCACCCAAATCCCATGGCAACATTCAAACGTCTCCTCGTGAAATGTCCCTGAAAGGTGAAATGGTTTCAGGGTCATTCCAAGCACATACGCAAAGAGACAGCTGGGAGAAGGCAGAAACAAACAAAAGAAAATAAGGAAACAAAGAAAGAAACAAAAGAAAATAAGCAAAATAAGTCTCTTAATTTTAAGAGACTTAAGATTGATAGTTTTAACTACCAGAATCAGTGTGCAAACAATTAAACACAAATAGACACATTGCCCCTGCGATCACATCCTGAATGATAAGCAGTTATGTTCAGTGGTGCAAACCAGGCATTGTGGCATAGTAATGACTTTAACACATCTGAAATACCTCTACACAGTAGAAAATAAATAAATCAATCTTTTCTATATGAAAGACACTTCAACAGGTTTTCAAGCCCAATCCACAGTCTTAGAGCAGGTCCAACCCTTCTTCAGCCATCCTTAACAGATATTTGATAATCTGGTTTATGCAACCTCCAAGAATGGAAACTTCAGAGCACACCAGACAAGCTACTTCCAATGTTTCTCTGCCCAACATTAGGAAATTTTTCCCTTAGTATCTAATTCAAATCTCAGTGTTTTGACTGACATGCATTCTTGTCCCTTTCATTGAGGACATGGGGGTAAAAAAAAAAGAAAACTTCATATTCAAAGAATCATATACCTCACCTTAGCCTTTGCATTTTTAACACAAAGATCTTCAAAGGCCTTATGTTCCAGACTTATTTTCATTGTTCTCTTCCAGATTCTCCCTAGTTTCTCTCCTGAATGGTGATGCTCAACACTGGAGGTAAGGAAAGAGGAACTGTACCTTGTTAGATCAAAGCTCCATCTTACCCAGCACTGTCTTCAATAGCAAATAGCCAGGGAACAGGTTTAGGACAAATGCATAACAATACCTCACTGAAAGATAAAACTTCCTAAACTCCAGCAGTTTATAGCTGAAGGACTTTTCTGATCAGAGAATACATTCCAGATTTCTTGCTTAACAATGACTTTCTTCTTCATTAATTTGCCCAGTAATTCCCTCTAGGTTCACCCATAATGAAAACCAAGGAACATCAGAAGAACACTATAAAATGTTTCCTCCTGCTCCATTGTGATACCCCTTTTCATTCTCTCCTCTTCTCATCCAAAGAGCCCAGCCTAGACGAGTTTCCTCGGAGAGAAACCCTTTCACAACTTGGGTCATCACTGCATCCCTGCCTGTGCCATTTCAGCTCAACCACTTTCTTTTAATTTATGAATGGGACTAGCACTGCACATTCCCCAGAAACAGATGGGAATATTTTAAGTTTTGCTTTTTTCTGCTTCCCTAACAGTTTTAGAATCCAGTTTACTATTTCTGACCGCTGACCTTTCCACAGAGCTCATTCACACGCCACGACAATCCGACGCAACACATGTAAAATTATGATGCTCCCCTCAGATGTGTTACCCTGGGTTTATCTCCACGCAGTTTCATCTGATGCTTTACCACTTCACAACGCAGTACAAGGACCCTCAATAACCCGTGCTCTTGTCCTTCACGTGCTCTCAGGGATTCAGGCTCCCCTCTCCACGCGGGCACCTCGCCATGCAGCCCCGTTCCCAGAGCAGAGGGAGGCTCCCAGGCCCGTGAGGCTTCAGCAGTGACCACCTCCACAAACCCATCACAGCCGCCTCCTCCCGGCTTCCTGCTCTGCTGTTTTTGCTCAAGGGGAAGAGGAAAGACAGTCACGTGGGCAGTTTATTTTTGTTGAGAATCTTTTCAGGGACTCCATCAAATACCATTTGCAAATGCGATTAAACGGCATCAATCCAGCCGCCCCTGCCCACACGCTCACTGGTCCCTTCAGAGAGCTCCAACAGATTTTAGAGTCATGATTCCTCTCTGCAGGAACCGTGCTGTCTCTTCCCCAATATATCACGTTTCATCGTGTGCCCTCAATTCTGTTGTTCAGAACAGTTTCTACCCAGTTGCCTGGCACAGACATCAGGCCCACTGGCAACAACAGACACAAATGCTCTGCAGATTATCAGGTTCTTTGTGAAGTACAAGCTAGTGGACATAAGAGCTGTAATAAACTGCACTGTCCCTCAGCTGGGCACGCCTGTAAGAGCCAAGATAATTTCCAGATGTCTCAGTATTGCGAGATACAAAGTTAGTGATAATGACTTCAGCTACCGCTGTATCTTCCCTTTGTTTGATTAAAAAAATAATATAGAAGGAAAGATTTGATGAGCTTATTTCTCCAGGGAAAAGAAGTGGTCAGAAACACACAATTGATAGAGGAGCCTGCATTCAGCAAGCATCCTGGATGTGGGAAAAAAAAGACAGACCACAGGAAGAAAGCATCACATAAGCAGCAACACTATGCAAAGGAAGGCTTGATATAAAGAGGATTGATGGAGAGTCATCTGACCCCCAGCATTCCAAAAATTGCTGTCATGTAGCATTACAAAACAATTGTGTTTCAGGGCATATGTAGAAGAGAAGGCATTTGCGATAAACCATCCTTTTAACAACACTCTCAAGATGCACTCCATTTATCACCCACAGTCACAAAGTTGTATGACAGCCGCAGAATCTCAGAAACACTGGAACATGACCAACCACTATTCAAATCCAATCAGTGCATCTATTTCAAAGAAGAAATCATCAGTTAAATCTTTTTGGACTTAATCTCCAAATGTAAGTTGTTTTTTTTTTTTTAAATCAGTGTGATATTATATAATATCTAACATCATATTTAACAGCATATATATTGTTATACATACGAGAAGTCAGAGCACATTTTGCTTTAGAAATCATGCACTGGACATTTTATTTTTAGAATTCAAGGTCTGAGTTGTCCCACAACAGTCATGTCCATTTTGCCCCAGGAACAACCCAATGTGATGATGCTACAGATCTGCCTAGTCTAGTACCCCATCCCTGACAGTGACTGACAGTAAGTGCCTAGAGAAGACTCCAAGACAAATGTAAATACACAGAGATACTTCCTCAGAATATTCCCCCAGCCTGCAATGATTTGTTCTCCCACTAACTCGTAAGGCTGTAATTTGTATCTGCATATTTTATAGTCTTTGATGGATTTCAACTTCCAAGAATGTGTACAACAGATTTTGAGTCCATGTACACTGCTTATATCCACAGGGCCCTCTGGGAAGAAGTTTTGTACTCTGTGTGCAGCAGCAGCTCTGTGTGTCTGTCCCTATCCAACCGATCCTAATTAGTTCCTTGTCCTTAAAGTGGAAAAAAGCTATTAGGTCTCCACAGACTTTTCCCATGCCAGATGCCTTTTGAACTCTTGGGCAAATGCTTCTTGATCTGACAAGCTGCCATTTTCTATTTTGTCAGCTGACCTACAATCCTGTCTACCAACACTTCAATCTAAAATTACACTCCCCTCCGTCCTGAAAAGTAAAAAAATCACCCTGGGGAAAAAAAACCCTCTCCTGAGTTAGCACAGACACGAAGTAGTGATACAGCAATTTTGTTACTGCTCTGCCTGTCCCAATTGTTTCTTTCACTTCTTCTCCATCCACAGGTATTGTAGATTTGCTGGTATCCTTCTCTCTGCTTGATGCCTGAAAAGAATCACTAGTTTTTTATGCCTGCATCTTCATTGTTCTCCTTGTGCCAGCACGTTGATATTCAGATTCACCTTCTACATCTACATTAACAGCTGCTTTATTTATGCCCCACCACCCCCTCCGGGTGCTTCCCAGTGTCTCCCCATCCTTATACAGCAAATACCATGCACACTTCCTTCGTATCACCTGCTTTCCTCCACAGCCAGCCTCCCACAGCCAGTCTGTTCTTCCATCAAATCTTGGGCTTAGTCTCTTCTCTCACTTCACAGGTTTCAAATTCCTCTTATTCCTTCCCCCATCAGACATTTCAAAGACTCCTAATTCAATGAAAGATGACAAGCTCTGGCCTCTTTCCCTGTAAATACTTTTCTTTATTTTCTCACTATAACAATTCCTGCTGCTTTCAGCCTGCTGCATCTATCCCCTCTGGGGGCTGCCATGATTTCCTCCTGATCTCTTTTCTCCTCTCCTCTGCAACGCCTATCCTTTGATGCCTTCCCTTCCAAAAGAACACTTGTTTTGTTTCAGCATGCTGCCTCTCCGGGACAGATGCCTACTTTGTGTTTGGAAGAGCACTTGGCATGCTGTGGGCACAAACAGACAAGGAACTGCAGATCTGACACTGCCACTGCAGCAAGGTTGACACAGAGCAGCGACAGGGGGGCTGCCCTAGGACGGGCCACAGCCAGAGAGTGGAAAAATGCAGGATCTTAAAAATCTCTAGTGGTCATGAACACTACCCAAAGCCTTACCTTCTCCCACCACGCAGCCTTTCGGTGAGCTACCAGCTTATGCAGTTGGTCCTGGAGAGCCACTAGATCTTTGGATAATCTGTCCATTTTCCCAGTCAGGTTGTCAGCCCAGGGGCAGGAGGAGGTCACCTTTGGCAGCCTTCTTTTCTCCACGTGAACGTCCTGGGCCTCGCACATGCTTCCCTCTTCAGCCATATCCAACACAGTTTCCTACATGAAAAACAATAAAAGTTTCTTTTCAGCAGGAGCTAAAATGGTTCCCCCCACCTTCCTGGTAATTCATAACTGGGAATCCACTGCTGCCATCTCAATATACAGCCGCTCCACAATTTCAGAGTTATTTTAAGAGAGAACCCCCTCAGTTCACTATAACATATTTCCAAGTTAACAGAAAACTTATGTTGCTAACCTGGCTTATTTTAGAAAGCACTGCACAGTCAGCTACTCTGCACTGCACTAAAGCATAAAGTAACACTCATGAGATGGAGGTGATCAGCACTGCAGCAGCTCCAGATATGCCCTTCCTCTCAAATTCTGAGGTTGGATGCACTTCTACGGCATTTTGAAACAAAGTGATGGCCAGGAAGGAGGTACAGGCTTACACTGCTCAGGAGAGCCCCACCTGCTCTAACACCCACAGGATCACTTGTGACTGTGGAAAACTTCTCAAGCTGAGGAACACCAAGGGATCCCTGCTCCAGGCTGGTCAGGAACTGTCAGCTCTGCTTGACCATGACCATCTAGCTGGTTTCATAATTAATTCTGCAACTGCCTCCCAAGATAGCAACTGTTGTTTCAAATACTCAAAAAAACCCCCAAAACATTTAAACAAAACCTTCAGAGTCCTTGAAATGCATGTACCTATACACTGTGGTGTAGAAACACAGTTTTCAAGTCAGGGTAGCACAGCAGAACTAAAGGACCTGGGCATCACTCACAGAGTATTAAATATTTATTTCCATACTGCTTTTGAGGTGACATTCAATAGGAGAGGTCATAATCTCTTTTAAGGACATAATTTGCATTCAAAATTATCTTTAGCAATTGAGGAAGTAATTTAAAAACACCAAGAGGAAATTCAGCAGTTGAGCAGCACGGTCTGTACACGGGCAAGGCAAAACCAAGTGCATAATTACTGGCACAGCAGCAGCACTGCTGGATGAGACATCAGAGAGCCAGAAGTCACCAGTGTCACACTGTTAAAGTCAAGCACCATGTCAGCAAGTATAAACACAAGTCTCTGTGATAGAAGAGTGCTGACTGTAACTCCGACATGCAGGTGAGGCACTTGAAGTTAAACACAGACAAATGGGAGGGAAAGTTCCATATGAGAGCAGCAACAAACATCAAAAGCTCGAATGAATGGCCTACAAGGAGACATACAGACATCAAAATTTTGCTTAGCCTAGAAACAGGGACTGAAAAGGCAGTGACATGCTAACAGCCTTCACTTATATAAAAGATTGCTATAAAGAGGATGGGAATTTTTAATTTTTCCCTTCTTTCTCTCTTTTCTCAGAAGGTAGGTTAAAAACTCTGGCTTAATTCACAGCAAGAAAAAGCTTCCTAAGACAGCTAAGAATGGCACAGGACACCCTGCAAAACCTCCTTTCTAGGCAAGCACTGGCATTGGGAATAGGCCCAAAGCAGCACCGAGGGCAGCAGCTCATGCTGACCCAAGGCCCAGCTCATGAGAACACAGACATGGTGGGGACATTGACAGAACAACAAAGTGCATGGAAACAAAGCAAAGGTTTTTGGTTTTGTTGGGGTTTGGGGTTTCTTCTGTTTAGTCTTCATTTGAAAGTCATCAAATGATGGAATTTTAAAGTAACATTAACATTTGGACAGTGCTCTCAGGCACAAGGTGTGATTCTTTGGGCTGTCTTGTGCAGGGCAAGGCGCTGGACTCGATGCTTTTTGTGGATCCCTTCCAACTCAGGATATTCTATGATTACTGCAGTCATTCCAGTTCCTGCAGTGATGTCATGCTCTCTCATGTTCCTGCTCACTACCATCAGGAAGAGCTGGCAGTAGCTCTGCAAGAACCATCCCATCCGTCAGATCAGCAATCCAAAACACAGGTTAAGGGGAAAGAGAAAACTACTGTATTTTCAAAGCACACCTCATTCCCATACATCCTACTGCATCCAGAAACAACCATCACTATCAGAAAAAGGCAAATTCACCATCCAGCATATTGAATAGTTTAAAAAGGTGTGCTGGTGAGTTGGGTTTTTTTTCAAGTATTTATTTAGGACTTAACTCTAAAAAGCAGGCTAACACTCCCGACTCTTTTCAACATGTCAAAGGCAAACATTTTGGTGGATACATAGAAATACCAAAACACTTACAGTTATATTTTGCCTGTTGGGAGCCAGGCCTAAGATAGTGTAGATGCTTTCCAAAAAACCGTAAGATAGTAGACGTGTAAAGTAAAAACCACAAGAGAACTAATGGCAGTTGGAAGTACCCTTCAAGACAGGTGAGGTAATTTCACACTGCCCTTCGCCTTGTTTTTAGTGTAGAAGAAGGCATATGGGCAATTAGCAGTCAGCTCACTGATTCTCAAAATTTTGTAAATTCCTACAGATAATGTGTGTGCTAAAGAATTATTTCAGCAACAGTGAATGGGCAAAAGTCGTTGAGAGAAGTGAGATGGATGGCATCATTTGCACTCACTTCAGAAATCGTAAGATGCACAGAGAAAGGCTTATTGATTTTCTTATGATCATTCAACACAGTTCAAGGGGAAATCAGCAATGTCAACACACTATTTGGCTGGGAAAAAAATGAAGTTGTTTTCAATATCAGCTGCCTGCAAATTTAGTTGTTCTCAAGACTGCAATAAAGCTTAGAGGCCCTCTTCTGAAAAGCCATTTAATTTTACAAAAATGTGCAACTGCTATGTTTAAAAACTATTAAAGAGATGAAGATCAGACCTTTTCATTTGTGTTAACTATATGAAATTCTGCCATTCTGCCCTGCAATTCCTCAGCTTAGCTGGGTGAGTCCTACTGAAGAAAACAGGCATGAAAGAGAAATAAGAAAACATTCTTTACTTTACCACAGGCTTTTTTTTCCCTTTTCTCAAGTGCTGTTGAACAGTTGGTTTACAACATTTAATTTTGTGGGGAGGGGCCTTTGGAAGTAGTCAGCTAAGTCAAGAAAGCTGCACCCCCCAAAATCAGTTTGATTCATTACCATCCACTGCCAATAAACTGGTTCCAGTTGCTTCCACTCCAGAAAGGCTTCTAGCTGCATGGTTTCAGACTCCAGGAGCTGCAATAGCTACAGGAAAGGAGACAAAGGAAAGGAAATCAGGTCACGTTGGTCACTTGAGAACTAAATGAAATGGGTGTTTGGTCTGAAGTACAAAAAGAGTGTGAGTGGCACAGGGAACAACATTGGGTTGCTTTACAAGAACATTGTAAAAACAGCTGCAGAAATGTGATGTGAAACACTGTTCCCAGCATTTATCCTTCATCCCAAATGTACAAACTTCATCAGCTTTTCTACACATAAATGTGAGTTTTCATACTGTTTTGAGGAATCAAAGAGAAGTAGTTCTGATATATGCTTAGGTGCATGACCATCTTCAAATCTTTGACTACCAAAATAAGCTGTGTTTCTCCAAAAGTATTTTTCCCCATCTATCCCTTCACTCTGAAATAACATGGAAGAACTCACTCCAAAATGTTATGTATTTTATAAACTATCTGATCTGCTGCACAAGGAATCCATCCCTTTATCTGAGAGAACTCAAAAGAGATGTTACATTATAGCTGCACAAATTATGTTTTTTCACAAATATGTACATGATACACATGCACGCACATACATACATGGAGAGGGGAGACATTCCAAGACTAAATTTTATATATCAGTAAAGAGAAAAGTTCTTGTAAAGAATGATAAGATGAACAAATTAGGTATAAATGAGAGCTTGCCAGCTTTAACAATTTTGGTTCTGACCATGTATTTGAAATGAACAATTTTAACACCAATCTGACACCAAATGCAACTTTTTAAGATGACCACAAAGAATGCATGGCCTCAAAGAGAATTATAAGGACCAGACCAGTACCAGTTAAAACCATCTTAAACAGGCAACTATCTTCTGCTCGCTCTGTTTGGTTTAGTTACTTAGTACACAACATAATTTAAGTAACTGCAAAGCAGGAGTTGACTCTGCAATTTTGTTATGCAGATATAATTTGAAGATAAAGGAACCAAATAAAGGAACCCACTTTTCAAGAGTAACTGCTGGAAATTATAAGCAGTTTTCTCTAAAATACTGCTGGATGCAAAATACCATTATTATACGTTTGCTCACACAACAGACACTTGGCATTATGCTTAATGACTCTGCCAGTTTCAAGCTCAGCTGGGATATAAAAGGGGGAAGAATGGGTTTCTGTCTCCTTTTTTCTTTTCCTTTTTTTTTTTTTTTTTTCATAGGTATAGCTACAGCACAAATGGCTTACATTATGGAATCTGAGGCTTGCAATAAAACCCAGCCAAAAGGTTGATTAAATATTCAGGCAACAGCAGAGTTACTTGACTTTAAAGTAGCTCTGTAATGTGGTCATGAGCTGGGTGTGATTGCAGAATGAACGTGTCTTATTGCAGCTAAAGAGGGCTGAAGGCTGAAATGGGAAGTTTTTCATTTTGAGCCTTCAAGAAAAAAATAATCTTAGCAAAAACACAGTCATCGTCTTTATTCTCACTAAAGGAGCTCCTGAATGTTAGAAGCGCCAGATGCCACTTCTTTCACAGCACAACTGAAAGGAAACGGTTCTGAAACTTCACCAAACCTGTAAGGATCTGTTGGAGCTACTGACCTTAACAACAATCAAAGTTTTCTGAGCAGTCTCCTAATCTCAAACTCTTTGGGATCTTTTGCATTTGGGGGTTTGTGTTGCCTTTTTTTTTTTTAACTGCTTCCTTAGTTATACAAAACTTGAACAGCTTGTTTGAAAGCATTCATCTGACTCACCCATTTACAGCACTCTCACCTTTCACCAGGGTATTAACACCCTCAGAAATATCAGGCCAGCAACTGTGTGCTAGATTGTTTCAGCCATAAATCAGTAATGGGATGACTACACCACTCATCCTAGGAGGACAGTTTCCAGCCTAGCTGGAATACACCGTGCCAGCCTCAGGCAAGCCTGCAATAGCCAACATTTGAGTTTCTCCCCTGAGGGACTTCAGGCACTGTTCCTGAATGCCAATATCCTCTGCCATCCTTTATATGGGCCTTGCAAGACTTTGATGTTATTGCAGCATGGAGAATAAAGCAGAACACAATAAAAAGTAATGTACTACAGATATCCTTGAGATACCTTAGAAAAACTCATAAAACCAAATAAACATTCAAGGTTGGGAGGGGACAATGGACTGCATGTCCACATGCCTTGAGCTTGGTCACAAGGACAGTCTCCTCACGACCCAGGGGTGACAGGTTTTCACTCAAACCTGCACTTAGGAATGAACAATTCTATCAGGCAGCTTCCTTCCCTCAGCCTCATCCTTTGCCAAGCTTCTCACGAGCATTTCTTGTTCTTTAGCAAACTGCTGTTTGTGACACTGAGGTCAATGCTGTACATTCTTAGGTCTCTCATCACAGTCACACCAGAGCTGGTATTTCAGCTGCATTTGCAATTGTGGAAACCAAAGTCCAAATCATACCTCTGCATTTCCCCCCAACACAGGACCTTTTCTTGTTCATTCACCAAGAGATCACACATATGTGATGAACAGTTCCACTTCTGCTGCTACACGAACCTCTCAAAATGCAGAACAAATTCATAGCTTTAACTAAAACTGCCTGCTCATTTTCAGTGACTTAAGGACCCAGATATTGTCATGCCTCCTAATGAAATTTAAAGACTGAAGTCTGTAGAAAAGCATTAATTTTGTCTCATGAACAAAGTGAAGGAGCAAGTCAAAAGTGTGCCTCATGTGAGTATCTAAGTGATGCTTAAGGATAATGCCTGAAAATTGTCTTTCCCTCTACACAAAATTAAGACAACAAAATCCATTTCCTTCATTCTTCTGGAGGAAGTTATTGCTCTTAAATATTTACACTGAGAGGAAAAAGTAATGACAAATTCAAATTGCTAATCTCTGTGGAGAGGCAATTCCATAATGAATGCTGAGAGCAAACACTTTGCAGCAACAACTTCTTTAAGGCATTGTAAAGAAACCACCCCTGGTGCAAACAACAGCTTTGCTATAGAGGGTAAACTGTGTCTAGCTGAGCTGCCTCAGAGCAGGCTGCCAGGAAACCTGAGTGATGCAGGAGAATGCCAGCCCTGTAAAGAACACGCCTCACTTCCTCTGGCACGTGGCTGTGACCTCCAAAGCCAAACAGCCAGCATCCAACGCAGAACACGGACCTCAGGAAACCTTGGGAACTTCAGCTGCAGAAGTCAGAGGTGACAAGATCTCGGTGGGTTTGGATACCTCCCTGGAGATATGGAAAAGGCATCTGGACACAGCCCTGAGAAACGTGCTCCGGGGGACCTTCCCTGAGCAGGGAGGTAGGACCAGGTGGCCCCCAGTGGTCCCTTCCAACCCCACCCATTCTGTGATATTCAACAAGAGGCCAAAGTTGAATCCTCTTCAGTATCCACAAGTATAACTCATATGTTATTTAAACATATTTGCAATTACTTTTTCTGTTGAGATATTAATCTCTTTCATATTATTTACTAGCATATTACAAAAATCATTAGCACCTGTAGACTGTTACAGAAATCAATATTTAATAAATTTGCAGCATAATGCACCCTTTTCACAGGCTCAGTTCCAGAGAGCTCCCCACAACAAGTATTTAATCTCCGATGCCCACAGCTCATAATTCAACTACCATAACACTGACAAAAGTGTTTTTAATCAAAAATTGCTCTGCCTAAATGTTCAGAAAATCATTTTATTGTTAGACAGACAAAAAATGATCTTTCAGCAATAAATTCTGTTTCTTGGCTCAGAGACAAAATACTGCTAATTCATCACCTGTTCACGTATGTCTGTAGTCAGAAAACTCGCACTGGGCTCCTGAGCACTGCAAACCTCACTCCAAAAGCCAACATCTCTAGAGTATTACTCAAGGCTTGAGACAGAGCTGACTTAGTAGGAAAGCTTGTACAGTGAAACTGTCAAGACTATTTAATAATTGTTTTTGTTTAATAAGGAATGGCTTTATTCAATGTGCATTTTGGCAATCTGAATTCTAGTTCTGAATTTCTAACAACTACAGGAGAGAACCTAAATGGAGAAGTTCATTCCAAAAAAATGCAAAGAAAGGAGTAAACATTTCATGAAAGTTACACAATTTACACCACCAGAAGTAAACCATAACTGGGATTAAGGTTTTAGAGAACTAACCAAGCATCAGATGAAACATAAAAATTCAACACAGCTTCAACCCTACCAACCCAAAACTCCCTTAACTGAAAAACACATGTAAACCTTGACCAGTGAGAGCCTCTCAGCAGGCAGGCTGTTAGGTGGATGAAATTTGATTTAAAATGGCACACACTGCCCAAACTGCAGTTCGGCAGGGCTGTTTTGAGACTCCCTTCACTAAAAAAACCAGAAAATCTCAGTATCACAAACATCTCAGGCTGGGACAAAAAAACAATACTGTAGATGGACACACTCAGTGCTCCAAGTTTCAGTTCCACACTGTGACTTTTCCAGAAGCAAACCTGGTTTAAGACGTTACCATGTATCCCTTGAAGGCTAAAACAAAAATAAATAGGCCTGAAAGCTAGAAAGTCACGCTGGAGTAGTGTGAAATACAAGCAGCTGAAGAGCAAAAACCAACAGAACAATAAGAAGGCTCTTGCCACAAGGCAAATAAAGATCTGCTCAAGTAATTTCTGTGCCTGTGAAATATCACTGAGAGCTGAGACAGAGCAGGAGAAGCACTGCAGCCCAACCATCACGAGGCAGGTGGATCTGAAAGGCTCCTGGAAGACAGAAGTGGATGAGAATTTCTTCCAGCACCAGCTATGGACCCCACAGGAACCCCGACCAACCTAACAGGGACAGGAAAAGACCTCTGTAGCTCCAGGTATTTCTGTGTCTGCTGAGCATCACACCTCTTTTGGAATTGTAAATTTGTGTGTGTGTGTGTGTGGTGCAGACTGTAAGGGAAAGCAGGACTTGGATCTTTCACAGAAGAAACAATACAAAAAATACAAAACACAGCAGCTTTCGGTGCAGGAGTTTAGTTCCAGCTGCTTGGATATGTGCAAAATCTCCAATACCTAAACCAAAATATGGGACTTTTCCACCCACCAACACCACTTTTGTACCACCACAGCTCAAACTTCAATTGCGCTATCTCAGTTTTACACTGCTGAGAGCAGAAAATCAAACCACTAGTTAAAAACTTAAATGACAAAGATCATCATTGTAAAACGTAATTGCTATTTGTGGAGGGATTCAGAAAACAGCTGTTTATAATGCAACTGTAAGAAAATGAAATTTAAAACAAACCGAATGAGGCATTTGGCAGATAAAAATCGTATTACAGCTTTCACATTGATAGGCAATGAACTGGGATGTATTAATGACACCTATTTGCAAAGGAACGGGTCAATGAATGGACCAGTTGGCACTTTCCCTACGGAAACAGCATCTATTAAAACATGGAAAAAAGAGCAGGAAAAAGAAAACTGAAGTTTTATACTTCAACAGCCAAGATCAATATATATAAAAATGAAAAAGTACACATTTTCTTCCCCTAAGGTGCCACTGATTTTGAGTGCCTAACCTGGCATTCCTGAAGAGTCAAATTTTCAGGCAGTACCAAGTACCTTTAGCTCAGTTAAAGCACATCCAATAGATACCAAAAACCACAATTTACTTTAGAGAAATCTCAGCTAGAGGATTTCAAAGAAAAGCATCAAATTGTATCACAGTACTGCCTGACAGCTGTTATTATTGTACTGCCAACCAAAACCCCCATGCAGCTGATGTCAAAAAAAAGACTATTATTCTTCTGCTTTTATTCAGACTGTTTCTGTACACAGAACAAAGCATTATCCATACTCATTTTTTCCTTTCCTCCCCCCCATACATTGCCCATTTCCCTGTATTTTTAACAGATCACAGAAATCAACAAGAACAAGCAGTTTCTAATTTGTTTAACTGTTCTGAATTCAGAACGGAAGCCACACCTCTGAGCAGCTCCAATACCCTGGGTGCTGTGCGTTTCCACACGGGGCGTTACTACACCCAGAAGAAGTGGTGGTTACAGGAGGAGCATTCCTGTGTGTGCATGTGCCATGTTTTCCATGCATGTGTTCCATGTGTGTCCTGACACAGCCCTTCCCACAAGTACCTGCCAGCTCTCTGCCACCTTCTTTGCCCATGGGCCTGTAAGGACCAGCTGGTCCTTAACCCACGACTGGATCCAGACTTCCCCCGTTGTGCTTGAAGGGACAGATAGTCAAGGACAGAGCACTCCCAGGACACCACCAGATGTATATCATGATGAGAGCTGGCTTGTTCAGCATCCACAGCAACAGAAACCCAACCTCTAAGCACCACCTAATACAAATGTTAAATAAAATTGAGCTCTCACCCAAAACCAGAAAAAGAAACAAAGACGAATGACCTCTGCTATCAGAGACCCAGCAGAACACAGAATTATCACAGATGCTCATGGTAGTTAAACAATTAATTTAAAAATTTATTCAATATGTGTATTAGTCTAAGCTTGCCAACTTGATATGCATACAGTTTTTCCCAGCCTAGCTCTTTGACAAGCCATCACAGACTATCGTGCATGCAGGTATTTTCACACATTTTAAAATGTGTTACTGACTAGAGAAACTACTAATTTGAAGGCTGCTATAGTCTCTCATGTCAATTAATTTCTCTTGCTAGTCTCTTTCACACTCTTTTAAATCAAGCAACAAACATTTAGAAAGAACCACAAATCCAAAATCTCTTGCAAAACATGAGTAACAGCTGATTTTATAACTCTATTTCCTTGGCTATTTAAAAAGCCAAAAACACCTGCCAGTAGAGCTGAGTTAACATTATGGGCCAATTGCACACAAAGTTTAATTTTACAAGGCTATAAAACCAGCTCTACCAGTCTCCTTCCAATCTGAGCTGCATTCTCACATCCAGAAAAACAGTACAGTTCAGTTCAGGTTTCCAGCAACAGTTCAGTTGTGGCCAAAGCCATTGCAATATCTGCATTTAACTGCAGTCTGCTTCTTTAACTAGCATGAGGCTGGAGAATGCAGAGGTCCTGTCTTGCTTGACTTTCTGGATGGGTTAAGTATATTTTTGATGCAGAGGTGGATGCAGGACAACAGGAAGTCCCAGTTAGGGATCACAAGATCATCATCCCCAGTTCTGGGGCACCTCAGCATCAGCCTTCATCAATAGCCATGTTTTGGCACAAGAGTAACAAGCCTGAGGTCCCTCTTCTGCCAGAAGCTGATAACTGATTTCTCTTTGGGATGAAAACAAGAGCAATAAAGACTCCACAGGCAAAGATGCTCTGCACTGTCTAGTGGCTACTGTGGGCTTCAAGGCACAACTCAAGAGATGAGTCACGAGTTTTAAGGGTCCTCACCCGAACTTTTTTTCCTGATATTTCATTTGTTCCTTCAGGGTCCAATACCCCAGTTAAGATCCACTAGGCTGCACCAACAAGAACCCTTCTGACTCCATCACCAAAAACTATCAGCAAGTAAGCCACTCTCTGAGGGCTCCTATGACAGGAAGCACAGCGTGACATGGGGATTTTGATATGAATGTGGCTACAAGACACACCTCTCACCACACCAGCCTCATCATTCACCTTACAGGCATCAGATATGATGCTGGTACAACCTTTCCTGCAGCACTGCATGGGACCACAGTGCCCGCCTGTCCTCCCTGTGCTGGCCCAAAGCATCACCTGAGCTGGGCAGCTTGCTCCCACCACTGGGTTTGCTAGCACTTCCACCAAGGAAAAAAAATAAAAATCGAATGCCAACTGGTGACAAAACACCTCAGCCTTGTCTCTCCAGCTTATTAATTCCAGCTGCACTGTCTCAGGTGGAATTATATTATAGTATGTCACTGTCATTGTCACTGTCACAGCATTCAAATTATGTTAAGTACAGCATAAAACAAGCAAAAGCAGAAAAGCAGCAGTGAAGCTCAGTATCATTCTATCAGTTCTGCCACTGGCAATCACAACCAAGTGTTCATATCAGTACAGTATGTAGATACTGTGTTTCAGAGACACCTTCCTTTCTCGTGGTGTAGGAGACTAACATATTGCTACTACATAGTCCAACAATTTATGGAGTCCATGATAAACCACTGCATCATTTTTCAAGGTCCAAGAACTCTATAAGCTTGGTCAGTAAAATGTACTGAGCAATAACTCATCCTCAAAAAAATGGTGATGGCAACTACAGAACTGCAGCTCTATTAACTCCTTTTTTTTTTGTATGGATAAGTTTAGCTGAAAGCAATATTAGTGACAAATTGCAGCCTGGGGAAATTTTCAGATCAAGGTAATAATGCTATGAGGTAGAATGATTTGCTTTAGTGTTGCTATATAATGCTGCCAGTTCCCTCCAACTGGACACTAACTGCAGCCAGAGGCCACCTTGCTTAAAAAAATATCTAAAGAAATATTTTAGCACTAAACCTGTCTGGAGTAATAAAAAAGAATAGAGCATCCTTCCCAAGAAGGGGCATTGAGAAAGTGAAATTAGGTAGAAAGTTCAACAACTAAATGATTCATGGCTGGTGACAAGCTGGTGCCTGTCAGCTGAAGAAGCTGGTCTCCTGCTAGCACCACTGCCCAGCAGAGCCATGCAGGTTGGAAGGAACCTCTGGAGGTCTCTAATCCAACCTCCTGCTGAAAACAAGGTGCTCAGAGCTTTGTCCAGCAAGTCCTGAACACCAGCAACACAGATGTCACCCCTTCTCCAGGATCTGGTTCCAGAGTTTAAACACCTTCATGGCAGTTTTTTCCTGTTTTATCCAGACAGAATTTCTCATGTTCCAGCTTGTGTCTGTTGCCCCTTCTCCTGTCCCAGTGCACCTCTGGGAAGGGCTTGGTCCGTGCTCCAGCTCCAACCACCTCAGTGGCCTTGCTGCATTTGCTCCTGCTATGCCACTGTCCTTGTGCTGGGACAAGGACACCAAGCACTCACTGTCACAAGCACTGGGCAGAGGGGCAGAATTCCTCCCTTTCTCCTGCCAGAATTCCAGCCAACACTGCCATGGATGCAGTCAGCCATGACTGCCTGGGCACACTGATGGCTTCTGGGCAACTCACTGTCCACCTGAGCCCCCAGGTATTGCTAAAGAGTACTGGACCAAGAGCTGATCCCAGAGGGACACCACTAACAGCCAGACACCAACTGGAGCTCAGTGGCCCAAACAATTTCCCACTCATGCTACCACTCACTTATCCAGCCCACCTCTAACCAACTTGGCTGTAAGGATGTCAGTATTTTCCTTTAGGGATACATTCTCTGTCCCTACCTGCCTTTCTCAAAGCTCTCTGATTACATGTCTCTGCCTCCTTCTGGGATGGGATACTCCACACTGCTTTGAAAGAGAACCGGCAGCAGGATCCAAGGGGACTGCAAAGGTGGAAAATGCCTGCCCCAGAGCAGGTGGAACGGAACCAGCTGGAACAGCAGCCATCAGAGGAGCACAAACCATCAGATCCCACAGCCGGTTGCAGGGAAGGAGAATTGTTTTGACATATTCACATTTTGAGATTTAAAGCAGTTTACCTCCTGCAGAGGATTCTTTCTTTCTACAGCACGAGGAAGAGTAACTCCATACATTCCCAGCCTCTCCAAACTCCCTAAATTAAGTCTCCCACGGGGATCCTTTCTCCCGTCATCAAGCCTAAACTTCCACTCTGACCTCCATCTGCTTCTTGGCTCTGGATAGTGCTTGTCCATCTTCCAGACAGGATCTGAAAGCCAAGCCCCACTGCTTCTGGAGGGTGAGGAAAACCCCCAGCAGCAGCAGCACAACAGGCATGAACAGGAAAGTTAGGAGAGGAATTCCTCACCCAAGACAACTGGTCCACTGCCTGCCCCCAGAGGAGACCCAAAGGCAAGTCATTTATATCAACCTTTTTTTCAGTCTTCCCTTCTAAAATTGATTTGAATCTGCCTCAGAAACTCCAATATACATTACCTCACACAATTTGACTGCTCTTGCTTCTACAGTGCACAGCTGGCCAGAGAATTCCATTTTTTAAGAAGGATCAGGAACTCGGCTACAAGTAAGCACTGTTGAAAAGCAGCTTTGAAGCCATTTGACCTCTGTAATTCTTCCTGATTTTACACCGATGACAAGGGTTGAATCTGTTCTGCCTCATTTTTGCAAATGAGTACCTGGATCCACTGTTTCTAAGAGGTTTTAATAACTCCTATAGCAAACCATGTTTTATGTGATAAATGTCAGGAAATGAACTGAAAACCAATTGCCTACAGTATTTCGGAAGGAAAATGACACGGCAGCCTACCCTCTCCTCCTGTAAAGTGAATCATTAAAAAAGGCAGGAATAACATTCCTTGTTCCTGCCATGCAGCACAGGGTGGGCAGCACATCCTGTCACTGACAGCTTCTTTGCTTTCTTCGCATTTATTCTTGCCTTGCGACGAAATGTGAGGAAGAAAAATTATATCTGAATTGCCCAGAGTTTTGTGATTTCTGTTTTAAATTGTTTTCTCAGTAGCCACTCTCCTACTCCACAGGAAATAGGTAACAACCACCAAATCATCCCATTTGTAAGACAGTACCCACTGTTGCTCCAGTAAGTGTAAGGAGGGGTTCTCCCATGTACACAGCCGGAAGGAACAAAATACACCAACTTTATCCAATTCCAATAACTATCAATGTACCAAGCTTCAAACCAGCAAAGCCTTTTCCCAGAAAAACAAGTAATAAGTATTCTGAATTTTAAAGGCGATCAAAGCAGTTCCACTAAGAAGACCACAACACTTTAAATGCATTGAGTTGAACATCCTCACACACAGGAAAATGTGGGTTTCCAACAGAGCGCAACCTCCCTGGAGGCTCTGAAACTCTACCCATCCCAGCACAGCAATTTTGCTCTGCACAGCACCACAGCAGCCATTCTGCTCCTGACATTACACCACCACAACACCAAACTATAGAGATAGCTAGAGGGAAAGAATACGCCTTTCAACCAACATAACCTATGGGGATTTAAAGCCAATTCTAGCTTCATCATTCAGCTGCCAGGACACCAAGGAGAAAGCAGCAGTCCAGGACAGGGCAGGAGTCTCTGATGGGGTCAGAAAGTTAGCTCAGACCAGCCAAGGATCACCACCACACTCCTGACCCTGCTCATCACAGAGCAGCACCAAGGTTGTATTTCATTTTAGCCTGCAGGTGACCTTCATATTAAACCCGTCCTTACAACCTCCACTCCTTATCTGAACAGCCACTGTCAAAAACAAAGTACTCTGGATTGTTCAGCATCTTCAAGCTCTCTCGTGTGAGCCTCCAGGCCTCCTGCATTTAGGTGCTAGAGCCCCATATATAATGCAATACCTCATCAGATCTGCTCTCCTCTGCAATATTAATGCCAGCTCCCATGTTATTTCTCACCAACCTGACTACCATGAATGTAAAATGTCTAAAGTAACTGTGGCTGGAAGAGCAACACAAAACATTAAGTCATTTAACAGGGGGGAAAAAAGCACTGCCTTTCACTGGCAGTGCTGTTCAGAGCACGTGGCAGTAAGCGTGTTTTACACCTCTAATGCACAACCCAGCAGGATAAATGCTAAAGTTGGAAACTGAAGCATTCAAAGTTAAAAAGTGCCTGAATTCAAGCTGCCTAAACAACTCTAATTTGACAATCCCATGTGTATAAGGTTTAGAGTTATGCAACCAAAATATTTCCCTTCATAATCTCACAAAGGGCACAGATTGGCTGGTGCTCACTCCACATACTATTCCTTCTCCTTTTAAATGGCATATTATTCTGTTTGTTCTTCAGAGGGAAGCCACAGCCTTATTTGTCACACATCATTCAAATCCCATTCCAAAGGCAGAATTTTTATCTTGAAGATAAACAAGTTATCTTCCCTAATGACCCATGTGAGACGAGATAATAGCATTGCTGTCGTTCCGCAAATGGGAAATGAAAACAAGATGTAAGTAAAATGCTTCCATTGCTTCTGGATGCCTTAACTGAGACTTCCAAGGCATGACTTTCATGAAATTTAGAAGTATCTATAAAGCAGTTCATGGATAGATGTACCCAGCGTAACTCAGTAACTTGCAGGGATGGTTTAGGTTGTCACTGAGTTCCTGAGCCAACACAGCCGTGGCACACTGCTCCAGTGGGAGAAACCAGGCAGCTGGCCAGGATGCACGAGCACACATCCCTCTACTGACTGCAGGGGCCTACGGCACACCTGGGGCTAAATCCAGCATCACCAGGTGATGCTGCCTGCACTGCTCAAAGTCCTGAGGGGCTCCACGCAGAGCTCTCACCAGATTCAGCAGCACCTGGGAACGCTCAACGTTCCCAGGAATCGGATCTCTGAGCATCAAACTGGGCACACAAAAAAAGTGAACACCCTATGCACAGCCCACCATGGAAAGTCTAGTTTAAGTAACTTGCCATGGGTGGCTTGAGACTTCAAAGGTACCAACAAACAAGGCACTCAGCTCTCTAAACAACACAGTGGTTCCTAATAAACATACCTTACACTACAACACGGTGCTCCCTTTTAGACTATTGATAACTTGGATGTTTTTAGAAAGATACTTTTGAAAATTCCTCCTGCAGCATCAGGAGGTTGTCCACTTAGATCAGCATTGGAGGGGGATGACATTTCCTGCAAGCAGGTGATTTCTCAGAATCCCACAAGGAGCAAGACTGGGATTCAAGTCTTTAGACAGATTCCTCCCATTCACAGCTCCCTCTCCTAATTTTTCTCTCCAACTTGACCTTCCTGTTTATATTGAACCCCTCGTGCCTCAATCAGTTTCTTTTTGCCCAGATAATTTGAATTCTTTCACATCAGAGCTACCTTGCTTCCCCAAATGCCCTCATTCAGGCCTCTTGCCCGTGGGTCTCTCCCAGCTCCTGACTTCACTGAACAAGACCCAGAGCAAAAAGGTTCTTCACTGTCCATCCCACCCCCCTCCTCTGCCTGTTCAGAGTCCTGCTTCAGCTTCCAGTCTGCAGCTCCTACCACAGTCCACATTCCCTCTGTTCTTCAATGAATCATGTTAGAATGGTTTAGCAAAAGCAAGTTAAAGACAGGAAGAGAGGAAAACCTGGATACTTCAAAAGGGCAAATCATTTGCTATTTTTATCCCAAGTGCTGTGGCAAGCATAATCATGCAAATTCAGAAAACTTGTCATAATTGACCTTTTCAAAACATGTGTGTCCATGGGCCTAACATAAAATTCGTTGGTGAACCTTGAAATTTATTAAAGGTCAGCAGCTCTAGAACTTAATTTCATCATTAAAGAACTTATTTAACACGCAGCCATCAGCAATCATCAATTGTAAACAAATTTGCTTAAAAACAGGTGAAAATGTTGATGCATTGGACTAGCAAAACCTGTACCTTTTTAAAGCTGTAAAAGAAAATGAAAAAACTGAAACTCCATGAAGATTTCTATTACATCAGGACTGGCCATGGAGGGATTTTAGACAGAACATGCACAAAAGAAAATCAAAACAGGAAAACCCCATGTTTTCACAAACACTCACAAGCCCCAATGCAGTTATTCTTACACTGTATTATTTTTTACACAGGATCCGCTTGAGAAATTTCAAATATTTTTTTTGTTTTCAGGACAGTAAAACACAATGACAAACAGGCAAAGCTGCCCTTAATTAGAACAGTAGTTAAAACATGAAATACTGATCCTGTTCTATAACAGAAATGACAGAACTATGGCTTTTACCTATAATAAACATATAAAAAGCCAGATCAAACAGAATTAGTTGCCAGAGCACCACAGAAGATTATGAATCTGTGACAATTTACACCAATGAAAGCAGTTTGTCCTTGAAGCTCAAGGTCATGTTTCCACTAAAGAACAAATCTTTTTTCTGGAATTTACATACAGTACAAGCCTTCACTTCCTGAATTAATCTTCTATCCAGCAGCATCGCAGCCTATAGGATGAATGTCATTTTTTTCCATTGGTATCTACACTCTCAGAAATGTGTTGCTTCAACTGTTTCTTGTACACAGATGGAACGGCATCATAAAATCTCAGATGGCTCCCTAACAGGCTCTTCGAAATTCAAATAAGGTTACATATCCTTCACCCCACCATACAAGACCAGAAATACTAGCACAGGTCTGTGTCAAATCAATAATGTGACACGGTGTCAAGCTTATCAGAGGGTTTTAACTGTTTATTTTCATTTAGCGCCTGCCTGCAGCATCTGTCACCATCGGGGACATTCCAGGAAGTCCCAAACAACCAACACAAGGACACCAAATATAGCCTGGGACACAGCAGCTGGAACTGCCCTGCCATCGTTATTCCATTTTCGTCCAAGGGGGTGAGCAAGCTGGGATCCATTTCTGGACATAATGCAATAGCACAGTAATTATTCAGTAGCCAGACGAGTAACTTGGGTGAGCCTGCAGGCCTCACTTCTACAGCTCTGCCCACACACACATTCCAGGAGGTGCTGCTGTCCCTTGGATGCATTGAATTCACTGGCTGCTCTTCCCTGTAACATCTCTGGGCAGATAAAGACTTCAGCAGATCAGGGGCACTTTATGCAAGTGCACAAGCACATGATGCCAAATGAAGATTCAACTTTCACGCAAAGTAACTAGTAAATGCACGTTCAACATTTCTGCAAAATCCAAGTCTATCAGTTCCTAATGCTTCCAATCTGAATGCACTTGTTCTGGAAAGAACAGCAGCTCTTTAGTGCTTTGCATGAATTCATACCATGGGCTATTACTCACAGAGAATAAACCTGTTGTGTCACCCATCTGTAACAGCCATCTGCGACAGATGTTTTAAATGGAAACTGCCACAAGATTTAGGGTTCACAATCAACTTATCCTACATCTTGATCATTTACCCCTTGAATGACCCAATAAGAAATTATGGATCCCACCGGACTGCAGGAAGCAACACAGATAAATTGGTGTCCTTCCCTGATACATGCACAGTCCAGAAAGCAGATCAGTGCTATGCCTGTACCATCCTATCCCATCCCACTCAATCTCTGCTGCTGGGAGAGCTAAAGCTCACTTGAATTTTTTATGGGCATGGAATTGACCATATATTTTGGATGCAAAGTCAGACAGACTATTTGTTTGCTCCTATTTACTTGCTACCAAGAACCTTAGTTTCTTAAGCCACATAAATCACCTTTAAAACGTGTTAATGATCAACAAACAAACATTTTTCATAAATTTCTGAAACAAAATTATTTGCTATTCACATCCAAGTTCTATAAATTTCATTGCATGTCCATCTGGCAGACAGCTGCATTATTTATTTGCTGTCACACTCAGTAAATTGATTTACTGGCATTTAAAGGTGCCATCTTTACTCATTACAATTTCAATGATCACTCCAGCACTGCCAGCATTGCACCAACGACCTGAGTTTCAACTTTTAATCTCTACTAAGATTGAATTCCACATGCAAAGCAGTATATGAAGAGACAGAAGAAACTGAAGGACTAAGGTGCTTTGATTTAAAGTTCATTGATCTCTATATGGTACCAATTTGATGAGAAAGTTAATTTAATGACTCAAGGGCAAGATACATTTTTTTGAGCTCAAGGCAAACTTCAGAACTGGTGACACTGCTGTGTAGAATTAAGGTAAGTAGGCCTGCTAGACAGCAAAGAGGAATGAGGCTGCATCCTTGGAGATAAACAGTACTGTCCTGGAAAGCCTGGGGCAGACATTGCTCACCCCTCAGCCACACCTTCTGCATGCTCTCCCAGGTACACTTTCCAACTATTTTAGCTGCAGTGCCAGAGACCAGAACTCCCTTTCTGCCCTGGAGATATTTCAGGCTGGCGAATAGCAGTAGCTGCCCACCCCAGTTAGCTAGGGGAACCATTTAAAAAACAAGCAGTACCCTCAAGATGCTCTAGACCGTGTTTTAGGACACTCTAAGTGGTAAGTGCAAGAGGTTGTCAAGAAGAGACACAGTGGCCCCCCAGGCTCCCTGTAGCTGTCCCCAGTTTGTGCGCTCCAGCTCAGCCTGAAGCAAACAGCTCCAGAGCCCTCACCACTGACTGAGGCACTTCTGTACTTCCACTGGAAACTGAGCTCCAGCTGAAATAACACCACCTCCCCTTCACTGACACCCCCAGGCAGCACAGGGACTAAACACAGCAGTGATCTGCAACTCACAGCCACACACATATACGTAACCACAGCCAAACCACAGGGAAAGCTGGAATTTTGATCAAGCCCCACTAGAGAAAAACATAATTAAAACCATTAGGTTTGGAAAAACTCCAGCTCTATGAATCTGACAAAGACATTTATGATGATAGAAGAATAATAATGTCCAGTAAAATCCCTGTACATAAAAGAACTAAAAGTGTTTTATAGTCAGAAATCTAAGGAAAGAACATTTTTTAAAAGTTAATGTGCAACTTCTACAAAAAAGGAGCAGCATGACTTTTGCATTTCATAAAGTGAAGCTTAGCTTCACAGCTATCTGCATCCTATCACACTTTCCCTGTCAGACTCAACATCTCTTGTTTTGCTACAAGCAGAGCAACTTATCTCGCAGGGTATTTTTGACGAAAATGAACTCGAGGCTGAAACAGGAAGAGCCCAAGTCCTTTCTGTGACAGTGAATTTCTGACACTTCGATCCACTCTGCACTGCTATGCTTTGAAGGATGCCTAGGATGAGAAGGAATTCATAACACCATCTCCACCAAGAGGGGTGCATTACAGTAAAGCATATTGACATGCTTGCTCTCTTTATTGATCCATGCAGCAGGTTCTTACTTGAGGTAACATTTCTCTTAATGTCTCATTACTTGAAAAGAAAAAAAATAATTTCACAGTTTTTGGAGAAAACATTTGGCAGAGTGCTGCCATCTGCACCAATATTTGAAAACCAAGCTATTCAAATATGCATAATTTACTTAATCTTAGCAAGTTATGTGAAAATTAGAGGCTTTTTATTACATTTTGCAAAGCAGCATCACTTTGCATATCGAGTATTAGATCCATCTGGAAAGTGACACTCAAAACAATGATGCCTTTTCAAGTCCATACCACCTTGTTGTATCAGGCTCTTCATACATACCGAGCATGTGACTTCCAGAAGCTGCTTTTGGGAAAAAAGGGTAAAAACTACACAGATTGTTCAAATAGTGACCATAAAAATTACAAGGCTCTCAAAAACGTGTATACTGAAGTGCTGTGATGATTTCCTGCAATTTCTCCTGTTTATTTTAGAATGAGGCACAAGAGAGCAGCTTAGAACTCCTTTCTTGAATAGGTTTGAGAGCTTCAAGAGATTAAGAATTTCACAGCTGATTATACTGACAAATAATTCCAGTTTTGGATCAGTCCAAGGACTAAGTGACATAAGAAAAGAATTTCCAACACACATGCACTGGAGCTGCAGCCTGTTTGGGATTGCACCTGTCAGAGCCCAGAAAGTGGAGACAGACTGTGGCCACTCCTAGTTTATTTAAAGAAAACATCTTCTGTCACCCTGCCTCTGTGCCTCTCAGTCATCACCCTGGTTTTGTTTCATGTATTTGCTGCTTAAGCCTGGGAAATGTGGAATGAAGACTTCATTGATTTTAACTAAACAACGTAGCTGCCCACTAAACCTTCTTGACTACAGCACTCTACCTAACCACAATGCTTAAAAGACAGAAAGATTCTTTCCATTTTATCCCAAGCCTCCCCTGAACAGCACACATCCAGGAAAGGGAGCAGAGTGCAAGAAAAAACTCCTGGAATGATTCATTAACAGAGCAGTCAAAACCAAATAGGCTTTATAAGAGTATCATTAAGCTTTATTGTAACAGATCAGTGACATCCTCAGAGTAAGGCTTTGGGAAAAAGGTAGTTGCAAAGTCCTTCTACACAGCCTGGAAGATTCTAATACCACCCTGCCAGACCTTTGTGGACATTTGCTAAGATCTGAAAGACTACAGACTTCAGAGCAATGTGCTGCTGTGTGTTCTGAGCTGCTGAGCAAACCACAGGAGGGGGACTGTGAAGCAGAAGTGAAAAAGAAATCTCAAGCTGGCTCAAAGCCATTTGCTCTAGAAAAACAATAGTTTTCCAGGAAAATGTTCTAAACAGATGAATCAAGAGGCTGGATGTGAACTGTTCATCCAAAAAATGCTCAGCAATGAAAGATTAACGTGCACTTTACTTTAGGGGCTTTGAACATAAAACTATCCTCCCACCTTCAAATCTACTTTTCTGAATTTCTTTGTGCACAATATTTACAATGCCCACTTTCATTCTTAAGCAAGCAGCAGAAAGAATATCTTCTTTGAGCAAACAGATCTGGACAGCCTGCAGAAATTTGCCAAATATTGGTTTTGTTAGGGATGAGCTTGAAATTTCCATCTTGTTTCAGTTTCATACAGAATGAACTTTTATAAACTGATTTTTTAAAACAAATGTATTATACTGTATTAAAAAGAGTGAATTATCCTACTTCAAATAATAAACTGAAACATCTATTATAATTGAGTAATTGAGAGCAGTAGAAATTTGTATTTCAGGGTAAAACAGTTCACTAGGAAAAATTATGGTGTCCTAAGAGGTTCTGTCTGAACACATAAGGAAACACCTTACTGTGAGGATGACTGAGCATGGAGCAGCTCACTCAGAGAAGCCAAACTTAAAAAACTTAGCCAAACACCTTTGGGTTTATGTTCTATCAAACTAGATTTGGTGAATACAAGTTGTGAGGAAACAGACAATTCAATATATAAGGCCTTATTTCTGCAGGTATTTAAGTTTAAAAAAAAAATGTTATAAGGACTGCAGTCTTCACAACGATTGTGTAAAGCACACTGAGCATCCAAGAATTACAAAAGAAGCATTACCTGCTTGTAGTTCTCTGGCTGCCTAACGAGATCTGCTTCTGTGACAGAAAAATGTCCAAGGATCTGGTCCACATGGGAGCCACTGGTGAATAAATGGATCTGGAATAGATTAGTTTAAGAGGTATTTGTCAGTGCAAGGACCAGATCATTAACAACACATCATTAAGCACCACGTAACAGCTGTGTGGACTGGAATGGTGATGTGAGCCACTGGTTACAAGCCCATTCCCAACAGACATGTACAAATGTACCTACTACCACCAGCACAGACCTTTTTAAACCAGCCAGAATGGGAAGGATGAACATGCACCAAATGGTCCATCTGGCTGTGTTACCAGAATCACATGCAGGAATTGCAACCACTGCTGCCACAGTAATCCTGAAACATTTCTCTTTTCATCCTGTCCTAAAGTCTTTTTCCTCACAGCACACATGCATGAAAGGAGAAACCATTTACACAGATAGCAGAAGTCTTAACAGAGCTAAAAGATACTCTCAGAATAATTTTTATTTCTTTCTTTAAAGTAGAAAATGCTACCTAGTTACAGTAAGGTTCTCTTTTGCTGCTCTATACTGTTGGCTTTTGCTTACCAAGACCTTGTCCCAGCTGCACTGGTGATAGTATCATCAATTACTTGATGAAGAAGCTTCCCAAGTTAGTCAAGGGAACAATAAAAAGCAATTCCTCCTATTCAGAGCTGATCCCTTTGTTACTGTAATAACTGCAGCTGCCAAACAAGATAGCAGTGCACATTTGTCAGACAATCACTCATATTTCATTAATATTTCTGCCAGAAGACAGGGAATGCTTCCTGCTTTTCTTCCTTTATTCTAATACGAACTTTATCACACACTTGGGTATTGACAACTATTTTAAAGTTGACAGGCACTGGGTAATTATCAACCCTTCCGTGAAACTTCAGAATATTTTAGCGTTCCTTTCCCAAAACTCACTTCTGGTGACAACCATCTGTCACATGTGCAGAGCTATGCGAGTTTAAAAATAAAAGAGCACCTCCCCACACAATGTTCTTCCTTTCCACTTGCCACTCCTCTCCCTGCTGCATTCTTGCGTAACTCTGGCTGCCAAACCTTGGGCCCCCAGCACCAGCAATGAATTTCAGCCCCTTTCCCAAAGAGGTGGCAGCAGCATCACTGGCTAAAGCCCAAAACAAATACACTAAAGCTGTGACAATACAGGAATAAGGTGTTCCCCTGAGACCAGACTAGATGGATACTGGAATAATCCAGTATCTGTATTTTTACTATCTGTTACTGATAACCACGACACGCTGAAGATAAAGCAAGGCTTAAAGAGGGAAACAGCATCAAGGTAAAAGTAGCAGGTGAGAGGCACAACATGCCCAGCTCTTGCTTCTTGGCACTGGAATACCCCGAGGTAGAGGTAGGTCTGATCTAACCTTACACTAACCTCTGCAAGAGAGCACAGGCACAGCCCCCCACTTAGCATCACCTCTGGGGAGTTTCCAGTACCAATTCCTAAACACCCCCGAGCTCAGACAAGCTGCTCTCCTTGCAGGGTGTCTAATTCACCCAAGGGAAGATGAAAAGGGAGCTTGTTCATAGTTCACACACATTTGCATGAGAGGAAAATATTGTACTGCGTTAAAGATTGTGCTTCTGAGACCTAATGGCAAATTCACTTTAGGAAAAAAAAGCAAAGATTTTCAAACCAAATAGACCAAAAATATATAAATAAACAACGGAGTAATTCACAGAGCAACATGGTAGATTTTTCATGTCAAGATACAGATGCGTCTAACAATTGTAGTTTAGCTCACTCATAAATTACTGACAATGAGGTAATTACCCAGCACCAGTCCCTGCCCTCAATTATTCCAAGATCAAGACTTTGTCCTTGTCCCTTTACTCTTACTACATCAGATATATAGATACAACCAATCCAATCCAAGCCACTGCACTACATCTTATTTTATATTGTCTATCAGAGGAGGCACAAGGAACCAATCCATTCATAGGTGGTAACTCCCAGTGCTGCTCTGCATTCTTAATGACACAATACAACTCTTCCTCTTAATTTCCAAGCATATCACAACCATTATTGTTGCTTTACATGATCTCGTAAGTCCAATTATGTTAAACTCTTCTTCTATCATCAAGAATTCCATTTAGTATCATTTTATTCTTACTAACCCATACGCACAGTCTACAATCAGATATTAACTTGCTCAAAAAAAATTCAGCTCTGAACCTGATCCAACCCTTCAGGGTGGAAGATAGCTGAAAATACCCCCAGAAAATCCATCAGTTTAGCAGAAACTCACCAGTTCCACTATTTCCTATAACATGCTGATTGTGGCTCAGTGCATTTAACAGACCCCCCAAAAAACTCCTGTTTTAAACTACACCGTTTCCTACCTGTTTTGCTGAAACTATGCAAGGCTTCTCATATTGTTTAAGGCAAAGTAGTAACTCAAAGACCTAAATAAAAACAACTGCTCTCTCCTATGAATTCAAGAGGACCAAAAACCAGGCAGGCAGATATTCTTCTGGCACTTCACAAAAAGAGGAAGAAACAGAATAGAAGGAACCAGGAGACGTGCCTTAACAGGGTAATTTGTTCTTCACGTTTTCATATATTTGAGGCGTATCAGGTAAATATGTGCCACTGAGAATTTCGAGGGAATTATAATGGTATTACTACATTATACTTTCAAAGAGAGCAAACCTGTCCATGTTGAGAAGCCATTATAATGTGATTCAACAGCTCATAGCCTCAGGCTGCAAAATTCCTCAGCAATAGAGAGGTTAAGATTTCCCTCAGGAAGTCTTCCTCCTACAGCAGGACATGTGTGCTTCTGTAAACTTCAACGTGCCTTCTGGGAGCTGAAGTCACTGAAAAGCAGCTCATCAGAACAGCTAGCAATGAGGAACAGCCAGCCAGACCACCTAACAAGCAATTCTCAGCATGGAACCAGCTATAGCTCCAGGGAGGATTCCCTCTTCTGGGTAATGCAGAACTTCACTCTATCAACCTAGGTGGCTTGGCTGCAGGCAGGACAGAGTAGATAGAGGACCCAGCAATATCTAAAAACCCAGCAAATACTAAAAAATACAGAGTGAAAGAGCAATCATCTTCTGAATAAGAACATATTTTCCAACTGTTACGTGTTTCTCTCAGGCCCAAATAGAGAATTCGGTATTTTAGGGCCCGGGTGAGTCACAGAATGAAATCTGTGGAAGTGTCGCCACTAGTTGGCAAAAATTATAGCTCCTGATCAGCAGTAAATAAGGCTGTTCCACAGTTGAGACACATAACCTGGTAAGTTATTAAACAGAGCGAATAAAAGCCATAATTATAATTTTGTAGAGAAAGCCCTCTGTACATCTGTCAGCATAATTAAAAAACATAACACTCATTAGCCTTTTGCATACTGTGTTTGTGGTTTATTAGAGAAAAGCAGCAGCTCCTATAGGGGTCATACTGGATCAGTCCACTCTTCTAATACATAGAATAGTTTAAAAGTTTTGAAACTGATGCAGTAGTAAAAGCCATTTCTCTAGAAATAGTCGGGAAATACCAATTATTGTTTATACAGCTGTTGAATTGTGTCATGTTTTGTGTTACCGTAAATGTTAACATTAATGTGGCACTGTCATGAAGTCCTTGCAAAGTCACTTCTACCTTCCTGTGCTCCTGCTTTTAATTCAGACAAAAATATAAATCAGAGCACTGCACTTTATGACAGCTCTGAACAGAACTCCCACAGTTGTACACATAATATCAGTGTGGGTTCACATATGGAGGAGTTGAGCGTGGTTCTGTCCTCCTTTGTGTACCCCCATGGTGGCAGCCCTGACTCAGAATCATCACCAGCACCACTCCTGCTTTCAGTTTAGTCCAGCAGTGACTGTTGCAGAAGGCAGTAATGGCAGCTTTGGGGAAGTGCACGAACAGAGAAACATTCTCCCTCCTGCTTATTCCCCCAGATTCTGGAAATCGTAGTCCACGGGCCTGCAACATAACGAATCTGTCTCTTATAGTTATCTGACTGCCCTAACTTCAGCAAACATTTTGCCTTAGCCAGCCACAGAGGGGGAAAAAAGTCCAAGTTTATTTCAAAGTACAGCTCCCACAGGAGGGTCATCATCTCATCTCCCCTGTCAACAAGTTTAGCATGCTGCCCCATCAGCACATCCCTTCATTATTTCAGTGCCTCATTTGGGCCGTTGAGAGTTATCTCTGTTTGTACTTCAGCTCCCGGGTTTGACCTGCTCTTAATTCTTCCTCGGCCTCATTAACTGCAAGCTGAGGTACTGGAGCTGCCTAATGATTTGTTACTGTCAAGTCCCACATAAACCAGAGCACTGATGATGAGTTATGGAGGCATTTGCCTCACCTACCATAAAACCCAGCATACCTTAAATAGAGATAGTTTATCAGGGGGAGAAGATGCCAATCACTTCATTTGAGATTCNAGAGAAACATTCTCCCTCCTGCTTATTCCCCCAGATTCTGGAAATCGTAGTCCACGGGCCTGCAACATAACGAATCTGTCTCTTATAGTTATCTGACTGCCCTAACTTCAGCAAACATTTTGCCTTAGCCAGCCACAGAGGGGGAAAAAAGTCCAAGTTTATTTCAAAGTACAGCTCCCACAGGAGGGTCATCATCTCATCTCCCCTGTCAACAAGTTTAGCATGCTGCCCCATCAGCACATCCCTTCATTATTTCAGTGCCTCATTTGGGCCGTTGAGAGTTATCTCTGTTTGTACTTCAGCTCCCGGGTTTGACCTGCTCTTAATTCTTCCTCGGCCTCATTAACTGCAAGCTGAGGTACTGGAGCTGCCTAATGATTTGTTACTGTCAAGTCCCACATAAACCAGAGCACTGATGATGAGTTATGGAGGCATTTGCCTCACCTACCATAAAACCCAGCATACCTTAAATAGAGATAGTTTATCAGGGGGAGAAGATGCCAATCACTTCATTTGAGATTCACCTCTCCCACTTCCATCACGGTCTGTAATCACAGTGCAAAAAGCCAAGGACTGCACCTGCACTTAGAGGGAATTGCTACCTTTGTTTCCAGATCAGGGAAGCACATCTGCAGTGGTCAATGAGAAGCAAAAGATTATTTTAGATGCTGCACACACAGCACCTGATCCTTCCCTAGGGCTGTCAATCAGACACCTTCCCCTAGCAATCAGTCCATGGAAAGAACAAAATGTAACCTCATTGTACTTTTTAGCACTGTTCTGTCAGACATAGGATTAAAACCAAGAAGGCAACTTCATTCAAAGGTGAAGATGATTCTGACAGCTTTCTGATAAGTTTTCTTAGAGAAGGAATTTCCCAAATCCATTTTTAGTCTCAAGAAAATGTTCTCTGTGAAGGTACTGGGTACAGTAATAACTGGCTCTATTTAAGTTCTCCAAAGAGATATGAATGGAGAAAGGGGGTCTAGGGAAAACAATACTTCATCACTTTTAGGGCTATCTTTAGAACCAGTTTTTTTAATTTGTCTCTGCAGTCACCATCACTGTCAACTTTGGGACTGAAGGCTGTTTCCATCCTAAACAGACATAATGCTCCCAGATGTCTGTGATTTTCAGATAGGCATCTAAACATTCATAAATGGGAACAGAACTGAAATGTTAGTAGTGTAGAGACCATTACTCACTCCTGATCTAAAAGCAGGTAGATTTGGGGTTCTGCTGAGATGTCCCCTAGTACTTTGGAAAGAGAAACTGCTTTTTATTTTGCTATTACTTTCAATATTTATGCTTAACATTTTGAATCCACATTTCCAGTGAGCTTCTTGTTCTGAATCACTACTTCTCGTCTGTGGGACCAGAATGCTCTGTCTTGTTTCTACCAGGCATTTTCTGAGAAAAACAGCAGCAGCCTGTGGTTGCAGAAGTGACTAATGTGCCAACCTGCAAAAGAGACTTTTATACAATTATAACCTTACAAACACTGCACATACTACATTTTCTCATGGTTTTACCACCCTGGGGAAAGATGGAGGTACTTATATTTAGAGTAATTCACTCTTATCTACAGAAAATGCAGAACTAGCAAACAAGAATAATTTGTACATTTAGCTCTAGCTGACAAGGCTTTTAAATAATAAACAATGTCATAGTGAGTTAGAAAAATCATTTACCTTGTGCAGAAGTTTGCACTGCTCTTGGTGCTGAGCATGCAAACTGCACCACTGGAGCCTCAGCCTCCCGTTTAACCACTGCAGGTATCGAACATCCACCCTGTCTTTCAGCCCACATTCAGGTGCTGTTCCAGCTGTACCTTTCTGGCTGTAAGGCAGACCATCTTCACACTGAAAGCAGAAAAGAACACCAAACTGGTTTTCACTAGGTTCAACATTTTCAAGTCATTCAGTAGTGAACATAGAAGAGATACAAGCCAAATAGGAAAAAAAATCACCCCAAAATGAAGTAAATTTCAGCAGCACAGAGAAATTAGAATACAGGACTGGGAACAGCCTAAACAAGTAGGGAACTGGGGAATAAATATCAGCTTCTCAGCTGTGACGTGGTGAGCTGTCTCCTCTCCCATCTTTCATTTTCTGTACCCAGGAAGACACAGTGTTCCTGAGACAGCAAACATGTTCTTTACCCAGATGGGAAAAATCGTATTCTGACTAGATTCTAATATGTCAAAGAACATAAAAAGCATACTTAGCTCCTGCAGTGTCTTCCTGAGACCCTATTTTGTAAATCAATGACTTATACAGGGACAAAATCGTGGGCTTTTGCTTATCCAGCTTTATTTTTTTCTCCATCCAGCATTTCCCGCCTGGCAGGATAGAGGAAAAAAAAATCATGCAGCTGGCAATGGCCAGGACTCCACAGAGGCACTCCCAGCTACACTTGTATCATCTGTCTTGCTTGTTTTGCCTTTCTCTTGAGTAATTTGGAAGGAAAAAGGGAGAAGCAAAGAGTTTCCATTTGTTCAGCTTGTCCCACTTTCCTTCTGCTGCAGATAAAAAACCCACAGCAACCAACACCTTCATCTTTGGATGAAATTTCTGCAGCACATTTCTGCCACATCTCTTTCCCAAGGAACATGGGGAATTCCAGCTCCCCCAGCCTCTTCCACAAAGAGATCATTCACGTGTACAAACAGATCACTCCATTTTCAGCTAAGACTTCTGCAGATTGCAAATTAGAAGGGGAAGAAGACATGGGTAGTTTTACTCCTGATGCCAATAATACCATTTAAAAGTAAGGCTGCCCATTTCATGCAGTCTACAGGAATTACATACAATAAACACAACCCATCATTCCAAATGTTTTTACTACAACATGTCATAAGAAGTAGAAATAACACAGAACTGCAAAGACCAGGTTATTCAGAGTGGATGTCTGTCATTCTGAAAGGAAGTGTCTCCCAGTTCTTAGACTCTCAAGACATTTCTTTGAAGTGGAAATTTAAAAAGCCTACTTGAAATATGACTGTTTTCAAGAAAACACTTAGGCAGATATTTGGACCTACAGACCCTGATGGTATTTAAACATATGTGCTTCCCTGCTTCACAGATTTCCACGTTCAATAAAATCTTAAAAAGATCCAGTTGGCAGGCAAAGCTTGAATGTAGTTCCAATTTGGATCCTAAACTAACAATGCAAACTGTAAAATGAAGAGAGTTTAATCTTGCCTTAAATGCAGATTTCAACAGAAGTGTGTCTATAACCATTATCAAATAACCCCCCAACACTTGTTGTAACCTAAATATCACCAGTTGACAGGGCCTCTATAATTTATAAGCACAAAAATGCTGTTCTGGTCACATACCAAAATATATCAATATTACAGGTTTGTTCCATTTGGTCTGTGGCTCAGATAAACACATGCTATAAATCACGGAGTGCAGGGTTGGTAAAGGGCTTCTCCTTTAAAGGCACAGATTCATCTTTAACAAAAAAAAAAAAAGACAGTATCTCCTTTGTGCCAACTGCAATGTCCCTTTTTCCTCTGCATCCTTCATCCCCAGGCTCCTCAACCAAGGCACTGTGCCCTAGGACACTGCAGTCCAAGCTGAGTACCTCCAGTCCAGACTTTTGCCCCAAATAGGATGGATTTCTGGACTATGAAACCATACAGATATGATTACCAAGCTGTCCATAGGCAGGATAAGCCAAGCAATTGAATATCAGTTACTACAGCAGAGAAAACACGTGTGTAAAGGATATTAAAACACCTCAGATAGGCAGCCAGAAAGCCACAAGGCCAAACACAGATTTGGGAATCCCAGATTAAAATCTGCATTGTCCATAATTTACGGTTCTACTCCAACTTCCCTGGTTAGAGGTTTCAGAACAGCACAAATACTGCTCTCCTGGGGATTTATTTCAGGAAGGAATGGCATTAGACTCGATTGCTTTGGCAGTACAGTGACAAACACCATGCAGAGCTAATTTTATTGTAGCAACCTGCCTTATTAATATTAAAATAAGGAAGCCAGCCAATGCATTTTTAACAGGATCTCTCCATTATTTATTTCACAAACTGCACAAAAAATTTACTTTTGCTATGAAATACTTAGCCCAGCATAAAGTAAACAAGGTAAAAAAAAAGGTCTTGCATATTATACTCTGACCTCAATTTCTAGTCCCATCTTTACAATCTAAGACTATTTACTGCTCTCCCCGGGTGAAAAATCACTAAAATACCAGCCCAAGCTAGAACCTTTGCTTCAAATATCACTGGGAATTTATCTAATCTCTGCAGCAATACAGGTACACACCTACATTCATTCTGGGATACAGAAGTGCATATTTTTTAGTCCAATTAATAGAACAGCCAAGGCAACTACCCAGAGACCTCGATGGCCTTCCCACACTTGGAATGCTCCATGCCAGCTCTGGAAGAGATCATTTCATAACCACTTACCAGGGAAGTGTTTTGCTTGCAAATTTTTTGCTGCAATTAACGTTTCTCTTTGATTCCATTTCAGAGAAGCGATGTGCACGCATCAGCTACAGAACGGTGCCACAGGCTTGCAGTACAAAAGCCACACGAAGAATGCCCTCATCACCACGTTGAGTCTTTTCCCATTACACTGGTGATCTCTGAGCTGGTCTTGTCAAACTGGATGGTGTGGACCTGCCAGAGCACCCGTGCTCAGTGTAACTTAAGCACCAGATAGAATGAAGGCCCTCAGTTCCACTGCCACTGTATCTCACCCCAAAGGAGCTTTCTATCCTAAAAGCTCCAAGTACTGCTGATAGAAAATCTCAGCATCCACTTACTGGCAAGGCTCAGAAAAGCAAGCACAATCCTGATCAAAGTGACAAGTATGTATTTACTCAAGCTCTCTTCAAGCCCATTTCTGAACTACCACCCTGCCCACACTTCAGCAGAACCAGCTCTCCCTGGCAAAAGGTCCAGGCAAACAAACAGCTAAGCCCCATAACAAGTACACATTCCAGGACTCCACCCATCACCATCCCAACTAAGGTAGCTCACAAACTACAAAACCAACCCCAGGGTCATAAATACCTCTGGCTTAGTCAGAGCTAAACATAGTTTATGTCCTAAAAACATATTTCACAATTTCTGCAAGGCAGCCTAGAATTCAGACTTCAACAACACAGGAGTTTTGCCCTAAACATTCCATCCCAGGCAATTTCAAGTTGAATTTTAAAAAGAGGTGCCAGATCATTCCCAAAACGTGTGAAGGGACTTGTGGTTAGGCAATGTAACAAGTGCAAAAAAATCCCCAACACTGCCAAAGTCCTCCTGGCAGAATTTTTCTGAGCAGGTAAGTCAGATTCACGAAATACAGTGAACTGAAAAAAGCCAACAGATATGAAAGTACTCAGAAGAAAAGAACAAGGGGTGGGAGAAAGAAGGGTGTGCAAAAAGACATGGTGATATATCAGTTTTCAGTCACATTCCATACATCTGAGGAAACAACTTGCATGCAACGTGCTTAGAGAGAAATTAAAGATTAAGAAGTTTCCACTTTTACAGCAGAAATGAAGCTGTTCTTTTTGGTTTGAAATACAAAGCAATCCCATGTTATCAGAAATCAGAGAGTGGGTCTACCAACAGTGGATGGAGATAAATTAAACAAGTACTTCATCATATAAATAGTTTATCAAAGAACAACGCAAGCATCTGAGTTTGAAGGGCGCATTTTTTGCACTACTTGCTCCATTTGAGGATTTTAGTGACCTAGTATGGAGTTGATCTTGCTCTGTTCATACACTTTAAATTACATCAACTCCAAAAATTGATTTAATGCAAAATTCCTTGCAGAACTTGCGACCTCCCAAAAGCAGTACTGCAGAGGAAATCCTTTGCCATGCAACTTTATCGAGACCTTCCATACTATTCTTACTGATAAAGGAATCTTGAACACTTGTAAATTCTTACCTTAATATATTTACTATGCCCTGTAGAGGCAATGGAAAAGAAAAGGCCTGTGCTGCCTGCACTGCTGCAAAACAAGGCGATGGCGGGGCTGGCTCCCCAGAGATGCTCTTTTCTGACTACGAGCTGCCACCTGTCGGTCTAGGACAGACCCCAGGCACCTCCAGCTCATCCCTGGCGAGCTGTGGCTTTTCCCCAGGCATCTTCCAAATCCCTCCAAGGACCAGCTCTCTGCTTCCACCTCTGGGCAGCCAGCAAACAACATGCTGCTCACTGCACCCATGGAGAAACAAGCCTGCTGGAACATGGGTAAGACATTTAACCCATGGATACAACACTAGGTCAACTGCCTGATACTAATCCTTGAGCAAAACGAAGCAACTGCCAGCTGAAACCTCCAAGGCACATTCCCAGCCCACTCCTCACCCGCACTGGAGTTACTCCAGGTCTAGACAATTTACTCAGTTACCACTCGGATCTTAACTCCACCAAGCACACAGACTGGTACCACAAAGGTGGGTAGGAGCATGTTTAGATCCTCACTGCAGGGCTCAGGAAAGGCAAAGCAATCACATAAATCAAGCCAATAAAGTGCTCCTGCAGCTTTTACTGAGCCTCGTTCCGAACCGCTCATAACTCAGACAATGGTTTTGATGTGACATAACATATGTTAAGTTCTGTAATTACACATCTTTAAACAGAGCATAATTTTTTTTTTAATTAAACACCATACCCAGAAATAACAGTATCAGACATGCTTTCTTAATTAATACAGCCATATATCTATCTGCAGGAGGGGAAAATGTGAAAAGGAACAATCTGAACAGATGAATGCGAAAGGGACAGCACTATTTTCATTAATAGCACCATAAACAACACTAATTGGATCTCCTCCTAGACAAGGCAGGATCCAGATTAGATTTATGCAAGGGAAGATAGATGGTGTAAAAACCTACCCTAGGATGCACATGCCAATTAAATCTCCAGATATTGGCACAGAAGAGTAAGTTTTCCACAACCGTAAGAGCTCACAACATTGAAGTTTTCCTCATATCGCATTCAGCAACTAAAATAAAAAAAGTGAAGTCCTGTGTTTCCACAAGGCCTTTTAGCTTTTAAACTTCAATGCCTTTTGTAAAAATTACTACTCACAACAGCACTCTCAAGAGCTTACTCTTGGCAAAGAGTGAAAAAGAGAAGGTGCTGAGGGAAGATAGAAAATGTGAACACAGCTCTTACCCATGCCTGCCTTGTTCAAACAAGCCTATCTGGCAGTAGCCACAGGCCTGAGGCACTGGAGCAAGTCAGTCCTTTATCCCATCCCTCCTCCCTCATTTGGGAGGTTATTTAAGAGCTCTGCAATAGAGCAAAAGCACTACTCCTTTAAAAGAGCTCAGCAGCACTGCCTAATCTTTGGAGCTGCAAGGTTTTAGAAGAACATTAAAATCCCAATGCTCACTGCATTATATATTCAGACAAAACATGGAAACTAAATATACTAAGACCAACACGTGACAGGGTAGACCTTAACCGGGAGAGCGCTGCGTTCTGCAGGGCTCATGAAATGCAGTACACAGGTAATGCCTTGCACTGCATTTCCTCTGCCTGCAGCTGCAGCCCCCCTTGCCCACATCCATTTGCTCCACTGTGGCAAGTGGTGGGGCAGGGGCAGCCCCTGGAGAGAGAAAGATGCAGCTCCCTACAGCAACAGCACACCTGGAGCTAGAGGAAAACAGGAGAAACAGCACCTGCCCTCCAGGAGAGAGGAGGCAGAGCTCTGCCGTGGGTAGGAGGCCTGCCATGCCCCTCTTCACACATTCCTTCTGTCCTCCTGAGGGAAAAGTGCTTTATTTCAAAGGATCCTCCAATGTGAGTTAAACCCAGTGGGACACCAAAAGCAGAGGATGTTCACATTTAAATCAAAAGGCTGCAAAGATAATCAGAAGGTACCAAAGGTACTGGCTGCTCCCCGTCACTGGAGGGCAGGAGAGGCACTAAAACATCGTAAAACCCCTGTTTCCCAAGCTGGATTTTAGCAGAGTACCAGTATGACCATGCTAAACCTTCCTAGTGGCACGCCAGTCCTCATCATCCTATCCTCACCCAGCTCGAGTGACTCCAGTGCCTGTTGGTGAACCTCATCCAGAACACATCAGCTGTAATGTCACGTTCAAGAAACTTCGTGCTTATTTGAAATTCAGATATTTCCAGAGACACAGCAGATTCAACAAATTATAAGCCCTTCTGATCAGTTCAGACTCATCTTTTAGAGCTTTTCACTTTGACATGCTGTCTGGGGAAAAAAAAACAAAAAAACCCAACCCACTTCTTAATTGTGCATTCACTGTGTCAAGCAAAGATAAATGTTAGTGACTTCACATTTTCCAGTGCAGCACAGGAAGAAGGTTCCATGACAAGTTCAAAGTATGCTACAACAGACTTGTCAGCCACACTGAGGTGAGGGAAATTCTGCAGGAGAAACTTTAGGGATCCTGCGCCCTCTGTTCAGGTTTCAGGGATGACTTTTAATGAAAGTGTTCCTTAGCAGCTACTGAATCCAGCAACAGTAATAGCAGAAAAAGGGCAAAAACATAAATGATGAGAGTTACTAGGAAGACAGAAGGACAAAGGGAATAGAAGTGTAAGCTTTGGGAATAAGGGAGGGAAATCAAAAAATGAAAGCTGACAGACTAATACAGCCCATAAAGATCTGGAAAGTAATTATGCTTCTGAGTCAGAATCAATAAGGTTAATAAAATTCCCTCCTCCATCCTCACTGGAATAGATGAAGACGTGGAAAAAAACGCAGAAAATTTATTTTCACTGAAACTAGTGCCAAAGGTTTCCTGGTTTTCTGCTGGGGGGAACATCAGGCTTGGCTGCTACGTTAACACTTTCCTCTAATAACATGGTTTATGGAACAGCAGTGACTGTCAAGTTTTCTGTAAAAGAAAGGCATTTCAACAACAAGATTAGACCAAGCATAAGCCTTACACTATACTGAAAACAGCCAGTAAGCCAAACTAGACCGTGACAAACAAAAGATTAATCAAATTGCAAACCTCAGAGTCAGAAGGCATGTTTAGCTTCATTTTTCCCCATCACAAGTAATTAAACTGAGTTCACTTTGGCACGCTAGAGACACATGCATGAATTCCAACTAAAAGAGACATAATAGCTCTATTTGTTGATTACTATAAATTCACAAAAGGGGAGGGGCATCCAATTTCACTCAGAGGGCAGGAAGCAGGCAGAGGGAATTAATGGAAACAAGAACCAGTGTTTGTACAACACATCCTGCTGATCATGAGGGATATAACATCACTACACCCATTTAAAAAGCTCAACAGCCTCCACACATAATTAAATTACAGGGCACACAGATTAATTTCAGCTGTAGAAATAAAAGCAGAACAGGCAGTATTCCTCCCTGGAAACAGAAAGAATACGTGCTCACAGAGTACTGCTATTACCTGCACAAAGCATCACAGATTTGGAGAAAGCTGGGATGATATCACTAAAATTTTAAAAGTGAGGTAAATATAAATTAGTCAAATACTGAGTGTGATAAAAAGGCAAGTTCATATCAATTATCTGCTTTTCAGAGAGAATGAGAACTCCCCAGGTGTGCCTTCAGTGAAGGAGAGGGTTTCACCTACAGGTTTTCAGCTGTGTCTTGTACGTCACGATTTTTTATGTGCAAATAGGAATCAATGAATGGCACTTGAGAATAATCGGCCTGTACGTGATCACTAAAGCAACAGAAGACACTGAGACTGATATCACAACAGTGCATATCTGAGATGGAGATCCACATCAACATCAAAAGCCTTTGAAAACCGTGTCCATCAATTAACAGCCCAGTGCTTTAAAGCAATTAACAGGCGAGAATTCCCAAGCAGACACTTCAGTAAATCGACGAGAACTCCAATTCAGATTGCACTTAAGTCTTTATAGATCTAACAGAGTTAGTGATTACTTCTCTTAAAGAGTTGGCCCATGCAAGGTTTGAACTCTCAGTTACTGCCTCTGGAGTCACCAACCTGCTGATAGATGAGCACAGTAAATTGAGAATGAACCTGCACTGCTGCAGCCCAGCTCTGGAATTTGTCAAGCATCATTGATCCCCTGCTCCTTTCTCCTGTTCTTCCTGCATAGCAGCACAGGTTCCAGTTTGGTCCTTAGTTCACTGTCTCCCCATCCAGTTTATAAACTTCACATGCTGGAAGAGAGCCATGGGTGAAAGGCTAGGAAGGATCCTTCAGTCCTGCGAGTGCGGCAACCGGATACAGGCACCAGTATCCTGGCTCAGGAGAGACTGCAGCACTGCCCTTCCAAAAAAATACCAGCTGGAGGCCACGTGACAAGGTGCCCTGAAGGAACTTCTCACCTAACACACCAAAGCAGTCAAGCCATATAACCACCTTAGGCTACTAACCATGCCTGACCTTACCAACAACTACTTCACGATGATTTTTTATTACACTGGCCACTCCAAGCACTTCCTCTTACCACCTTTCATCATCTTTGAGTTTATAATTTCAGGAGTCACTTAACTTTTGATTCTGAAGATGCAAGTGCATGTAAAACTAAGCCTGTGGAAGCTTCCCCCAGCTCAGGATCTAAAGATTAAGAATTCCATGCAGAGCTTGAGCTCCTTGTCCATCATGTGTCACGAATACCCTTGTACCTCTAAAAATCCTTTAGAGCTGATGGAAGTGTTCAATTTGCAGGGAAAGAAAACCATGTTGCTAAGGAACTGCAAAGGAAAAAAAGGCCAGAGTGTGGTAATCTGAAATGAAATTAATTAATTTAATTGGCCCTTGATATGCTGGGTATTTGGCACATTATCAGCAATTTAGCAGACTGTAGGCTTTGTTTCAAACTTAGGCTGAAAGAATAGTCAGAACATGATTGCACACTTAATTTAGGGATTAGATCCATTCTCTCTGTTCATTTTTGAGGATTTCAGACAAAATTTTAAAAGCAAACCACATGAATATCAGTTTGAACTACAGCTCTGCCTATACAGTTATTGAGACTCCTTTTCTTTTAGATGAAGACAAAGGGTAAGGATTCTCTCCAAATTTATTCTCACTAGTAGACCAACAGATGTACTTTTCCAGCAAGTACTGGCTTTCATGCTTTGCTCATTCTGGCAGAGACCTCAGCCATGCACCGAATCAAATACTATTTCATGGCTTTTTGTTTTGCAACATTTTCACTTCAGGAAAATATTTTCTATTGTTTATAATCATTAAAGACTCCATGCAGTGGAAGATTTTACAAACTCTCAGCTGAAAATTTCCTATCAGTTGTTTTAAAGAGCATTTACTTTTCTTCTATTTTTTTGAGACAGAGCTTTCTTCCTCTTCTTTTACCTTTTTCCTTCAATTTCCTTAAATAGAAGAGAGTTAAGACTGCAGAGACTACATCTCTTGTGTGTTTACACCAGACTTGTTACACATCTTCCAACTCTTAAGCTGAAGTATCATAAATGCCTGGTATTTAACATTCCCAGAGTCCAAACTCCAGTACCTCAACTGTTCAAGTTGTACTTTACCTTACAACATGCCAGGTAGCAAAGTGATCACCTCACCTTCCCCCTTTCTTACCAAAGGCTATATTGTTGAACACTGTCTGGCTGATAAGCAGGCTTTGCCACATGTTTATCTCACAAAATAACAACATCCATCAAATAACAATAGCTAACAACACCAAAACTGTTAACACTTTCATAAAACAAACAACAGGCTTTCATGAGTGGCTTACAAGGAGCTGATTTACTAACCAGAATCAGGTGTGTGACCCACCTATCTCCTTCTCACCCATCATTACCTCCTTGCATCCTTGCCAATGCATTCCTACATCTTCATTTTGTTGGCTCTTACAGGTTGAATTTATTCGTTTTGCAATGCCTAGTTGATCAAATAAAAGGTAAGACCTCTCCTTCAAAATTCCAGTTAACTTTCTCATGATGGAGCATCACAAAACCCACTAGTTATGCTGTAACTACATTCTTTTTTTTTTTTCCTTGTGAATATCTGTTTATATTGCTAGAAGAACTCCATACAAGAAATGTTTCCATTAATACAATGAGCCTTATATACACAAGCTAACTCCAACTTCTAGTCTGTAAAATTTTTGTCTGGTCTATTAAAAAAAATTTTTCAGACTCTTAAACCTTTCCAAACACTGTTTTGGACAATTATTGAATAAAAACATTTAATATGCATTCCATGCTTTTTGAGAAATACAAGTACAGCAGGTGAGAACTGCAGTGAAAGACACACCAGTATGTGTGGCCATAAGAGATAACATTGTATCACCACAGTTCTTTCATCCCTTTTTGGGAAATGCAAAACTTAAAACCTTTGTAGAAAATAACAAGTGCTGCCCCGTATCCTGAATTCACATCACATTTCACTCCTCACTCTTTTGTAACAGAAATTAAGGACACAAAAAATAAACTGCTAACACACATGAAAAACAAGAAAAGAAGTTTAAAGGAAGAAGTTTTCCAGTAGTTGTTTTTTCTGAAGTCTCAAGGCACCCTTCACATAAGTGGATGGCACTGCCACTCAGCTCAGCCTCTTGTGCTCCCTCTTCTGTGCAGCAAATGATTGTAGTGTAGCAAGAGTGGTCCCTTTCCTCAAAATGCTGTTTATTATGTTGTTACAAAGGTGATTCTTCCCTTTGAACTCTTTTCCATTTGTACAAGTGTTTTCCTTCTGAAGACTGTACTTGTATCACAGCTTTCCAAACTTTTGCTCTCCTGCTTTGCTGTCCTCTAAAAAAGTTCTAGAAAACCAGGCAGCCTACAGCCTAGGGGAAAACATATATGGGTTCATGAAAGAACACAAGGCCTTAGACATCACAAGATTATCAGCAGATAGGATTTCTGACCTACAATGACCTTTGCCAAAAAAACTAAAAAATTCTGTGAGCCTGACATTTTGAAGCAGATTGATCAGTAATTAATGTCTCACTAGAGGATGGCTACTTCAGAACAGACTTTCTATGTACTACCATCTTTTTATTGATGGAAAAAACAACATACCCCACCGTGTTCTCAGAGGTTACAAGGTCATTAGTTACCCCAAAAGCAATAGCTGCCATTTGAGATCTTGATGTTTTTAAAAAGTATTATTTGCCTTAGCGTTACTTGCTCCACCCAGTGCCAATACACCCAGCACTCACTGCTAACGTGTTTGCCTGCCCTGCAGAACCACTCACGGTACAGTCCGGGAGCTCAAAACTCAGAAGCAGAGACTGAAGACATTCACTTACTTGCACTCCTCCACAGCGGTCTCACCTACACTGGAAATAGAAATCAGGGAATTCAGGCAGGGGTGGGAGTTTGCTAAAGAGAAAGAACCCAGATGACCTGCACACAGAAAGCTTACAGAAGGGAAAGAAAACAGGTTCCAGATGCTGGCCCCTCTAAGTTTTTTGTAAAGCTGGAGTAAGTCATTTATCTGTCAAGGCACCAAGACACCAGCCATTACACAGCAGCGGTAACACAGCTGCTGTCACAGCACGTGACCTACGGACAGGGAAGGGTGAAAGGACACAAACGTGCTCACCGTGCACACTGAGGTTTCATCCCCAGTCTTTACTCTGTTCCGAGCCAAAAGCTGCTCCAAGAGGCCGAGTCTGTGCAGCAGCCAGGAAAATGCCAGCAGCAGCTCCCGACTGCCCGCGGAGCCGTCGGCAGGGAGCTGGTGGAGTTCTGGCCTGCCATAGCCGTGGTACCACAGTGCTGATTTTACAAACCTAATCTGGGCATCTGAAAAGAAGAAAACAATTGAGAATAACACACTGCACTACTCAATGCGTTTATCCATTCAGTTACAGAAACTGCTGCCTCCTCTGAGAGTAGTGTTTTTAATCAAGCCTCAGGAAGACAGTGGGGACTTAGTCTTTATCAACAACTGGTAAAAGACAGGAGGTAAATGGTAAAAGCCTTCTTTATGCTGCCCCATTCTGATTACAGGGAACTACTGCTCAGGGAAAAGAAGAAATTCAAAGTTGAGATCAAGACCAGTAATGGCCTCTTGGAAGTTAACAAAGGCAACACAGGTAACCAGACATCCCCACTACAACAGGTCTCCACCTATTCATTTTTTATGAGTCACCAAGCATGCTATGAATTAGTAAACACTCTGAATCACTTTACTCCTGGACTAAACTGGAATTTAGAGATAGGAGTCACAGCCTGCTGCAAATCTCTGAGCACCAGTGAGCAGAGATAATGCAGCACAGCACGTGGGCTATTAAATTCTCAGGAATGCTCTGATCCATATTCCTTCACACCAGCAAATGTTACCTGACAGCTACAAGACAGGCACTACAGAAGTGTAAAATACTGAGGAAACATAGAGAAAGATATTATTTTAAAAAGTTCTGCCCGTTAAGTCTCAGCTCAGTACTAAGTCAAAAACAGAAAAAAGAACATAATTAGGGGGACAATAAAAACAACACATAATGGCTGAGAACCAACAGTTGTAAAAGGAAGACCTGCTCAAAAAGTTGATGCAGTTCTCCAAAGGCAACAAGAAGCAAGTGATTAAGGAAGATTCAATCAATATAGGACATTTAGACTTCCCAGTGGGATTCAACAAGCACAAAGAGACCAAGGCACTGCAGTGGAGGGAGAGGAAAAGCCCTTGAATCAATGACAAGTGCCCAGCAGACAAGAACCAGAGGGCAGAAACAAATAGTGGTTTCACATGAGGGCTCTGCTAAACAGCTGCTGTTCAAACAACTCAAAATGACACTCAGACAACGTGACAGTGACAGAAAACTTGGTGCTGATGTGATATTAGTAGTAAAGAATGCAGGCAGATCGTGAAGGACTGCAGAACCTAATGAGTCCAGGCTTTAAAATGACAGATAAAAGTATTTTTAGAAAAAAATAAAAAATTATGTGCACAAAGAAAGAAATGTTCCTAACTTTACTGACCTAAGAATGGGCCTGGAATGGATCACTGGACTCAAGAACACAATCTGAAATGATAAGGTTTTTAATGACAGCATCACAATTGGTTCTGACATGCATCCAAAGGCAAACTCAATGTGAGAAACCTAGAAAGGACACTAAACAGAACACAGGGAGCAACATACCATTGTCTGTACCCACTGTGACCCTTATTTCTTCAGTCCCATAGAGGCTACAGAAGATTTGGAAAGAAACAAAGAGAAAAGATAAGTGCAATCACAAGTACAGAACAGCAGCATTGTAAGAACTGATGAAGCAGGTCAAGATGATCAAGAATGGATAAGACAAAACTCTTCAAAATCATGAGTGCTGTAGAATGGGTAAAGCAAGGAAATTTGTTTGCACAACATTCAGTACAAGAACTGTGAGCCACAAAAGGCAGCAAGCATGTGAGTCAAAACAAGACAAAAGAGATACTCTTCACACATACAGCAAAGCTATGACATTTCTCACCATGGGACACTGGACTCTTTAAGACTGACACAGGCTCAAGGAGGAACTGGATTTACAGAACAGGAGTTCATGGAAACTTATGTAACATAAATACATCCTCTCTGGACTGGAAAGTCTGAGATGTAAATTACTAGAGGCGGAAGGAATATTCCCCCACCCCATGAAAGCATCCTTCTAGATTTGCTCTTTCCTTTCCCCTGGGCATTCACTTTGACAGCTGTGACAGCTGCGTGGAGCTAGAAGAATCTACAGTTTGATGCAGTTTAAGCATTCTTAAAAAGCAAAAGACCTAAATCACTCCATTTGCTCTTTCCACAGAACCTGTGAATGAAACAAGCAGCTCCCTTCACCATGTTAGGGTGGCAGAAATGCCTCTGGCTTGCAAAAAATCTTGCTGTAGATGTGCACTCCGATCCCTCAAGCACAAGAGGAGCACTGAGATATTTCAGATTTTGATCGCTCTTGAACGTTCTTACCTGAGCAGGGTTTTTGTGCTGTCCTTTCCTTTTCTGCGTGCATTTGTCAAGAAATGAACTACCATAACACGTAAAAGCAGAAATACTCCAAAAGGAGAGGAGATCAGTACATACTTTCCTCCTTTTTCAAAGCAAACAAGCATCACATGCTGCCATCTGCAGTTCAGGGAGCTCCTCAAAAAAATCACATATCAAAGTGGAGGAAAGGAGAGCAAGCCAGGTGGTTTTTATCCTTTATCAACATTTCCCTGCTCTGATATGCCACCCAGGACAGATCCACCAAGACAACTCCCCACCTGAATTTCTGTGTTGCTCTGGTCCTTTATCTGCCCCTATTTCACGTCTCCCTCTGCAACACACTGCCCTCACAGGAGAAGGCACAATCAGTGTGTCAGGCAGGAACTGGGAGCGAGCAGTCAAAGCATGGACCTGGAACTGGAGCTCAAAGAGCCCTTCCATGACCTTAGAGAAGTCAGCTTTCCTCATCTCTACAGTGCTCTACTTAAAAGCCAACAGTGATAAATGACAGTAAGGGTTATATGAGTACCCAGGACCAAGGTGGATTCCTCCATAACATCCAACCAAGAGAGAGGAGAAGACATCTCTCAGATAGCAGGTAACACCAGACACCTCCTCCTTCACATCTTCTTATGGCATTTCATTAGGATTAGGCAATTTCTAGAGAAAGGCCCACACAGGCCTTCCAACTAATCCCCTTCTCCACACACATTATTTATAAAAGTATCTTCAGCAAGTAACACCAAGCTGGGCATGAACCTCAGGGTTCAGCTCACTTAAAACTACACTCAAGCTGTGCTCTTCCACTATGAATCCTGACAAATATTTTCAGTGATGTACAAGATGATATTCAAGTAAGGGCTATGCACCAGCCTGGCAGGATAAAATGCAAAGGAACTATTAACCAAGTACAAGAGCAGACACAGATACATTACTTCATGCACTCAGGCAAGAAACACCTGCATAGCTAGGGGTATTATGCGAAACTGCTGCTTCAGAATAACACTTTTCTGCTTCATTTGTCAAACAAACAAAAATACATTGCAGCTCCAGACCTCTTTCCCATACTATAAAAACTGAACAGCAATTCCAGAAAAGAAATGTTTCCTCCAAGGATCTAAATGCCTGCTGCAGTGCTACCTGGTGTGGCTGTCAGGTTGTCAACCAAGTTCGTCAGCTCTCAGCCTCTGTGAAGAACGAGAAGCATGAAACCATCAATCATAATTTCATCAGTAAGGTTATGCCTGGAGTATCCATCACACAGATTACTCTGACTCTCCACTGCCCACAGACCCACTGTTATGACAAGCTGAAGGGGCTGGAGTTTATAGTAACTAAGTTTACACTAAAGTTTACAGTAAGCGCTTTTTACTGTGTGAAGAAAAAATTCTCCCAAAATAAGAAACCAAGAGCCACTTGCAGAATTTTATAACCACTAACTGGCAGGCTTCAGTGGGATTCTTGTTTCCTTCGAAAAAATAAAGGATACAAGATCACTGGAGAATGGCTTCTCGTTTCCAGAAAGCTGTTTCTATGCACAGAGTAACCCTTATACCAAAGGAGTCTTCAGAGCCTTCCTCTGGGATCTGGCAACTGCTGCTGTCCTTGTTTTAGCTAAGGTAATTAAGAGGTTGTACAAAAAGAGCAAAGGAAAGAAAAGCTTGATCCATGGACTAATGCACTAGACTTGGATTAGAGGAATCTGTTTCAATTCCCTATTGTACAACAGGATCCTGTACAAACCTGAGAAAGTTATTTAGTGCCTATGCCCAAGGCTTATTTCATTTGCATTAAATACACAAGAGACGAGAGCTGGGGCAGAGAAGAAAAGCAGAAAAATATTGATTGTGTTCACAGCAGACAACTCATGCAATTGCCAAGCAAAAGTAATTAGTGTCAGTTGAAAAACAGTACAGCTCTCCAGCCTGAATTTCAGCTTTAATCACCAAGTTGTGACTAAAGAGGTTTCTTAGAAATCAGCTCAGCAGTTCTGAGCAGACCCACACATTCCTACCTCCCAATATACCAGTGGAGGCTGTGCTTGCTCTCTCTAGAGCCAGCAATCCCGACACAGGAAATTCTGTCTCCAAATGCTACAGGCAATCAGTATGGGAGCAGCCAGGATCCAATAAGGTTGCACGTGGTGCAGGACCACATCCACAGAGCTGTAGGAGACAGTCAATGCACAGACTTGCCATACACAGCAGATTGTGGAAGAGTGGAAAAATAAAAACAGCCAAATGAAAAATAGCAGTCCTGTGAGTAACAGGACCATGCTGACTTCCTGCTGAGCTACCAGCAAAACTATGCTGGTTTTGCTTCACATTCCAAAATGCTTAACCTTTTCTAATTCCATTTACAAAACCACCAGACTCCCAGCTAATTCAGGGGCTTAAACAGTGTTCTTTAGGGGTTTTTGCTTTCAAGGGCAAAAGTGAATTTTAAGTGGTTTTGGTCTGAGAAGACTTTGATTCATCACAATCCCATTCTCCACACTTCCTCAGACAATGAAAAGGCTTTAGATAGACACATTTCAGGAGAGAAAATGGGGAACCGTGTCATACTTGGAATAACATTTAAGAAGTAAATAACCTTCTGCTATTGTGAGAACTCAGCCTGCATTCAGCTCCTCTCGGGAATAGTGGCTCTGTCCATAAGGATATTCACAGTCCCCCTAAAATAATCACACACACTCTACTCCTTGTTTGGCCTAGAATTTCAATCCAAAACACTGCCTTTATGGTTCATGTGTTGCAATTTGTGGCTCTGACACAGGACTGGATAGAAAAGTCACAACAGAATCTGCTTCATATGGGGAATGGGGAAAGAAAGAATCAAAGGAAAACCAAATCTACTTCTGTAAATATCTCTGCAGATACTGACAATGGATAACATCATTGCAGAGATTTACCTGCAATAAAATGTCAAAGGGATTTAGGAGCCTCAGGAACATCCCGGTTTCCAGGACAAAGCAAGTCAAAGAGAAGTAAACCTGTCTGCACAGCTGTGGTGCACAGTACATTGGTGGCACAGGTATTCAAAAGGGAGCACTCCTGGTGGGAGCAAAGAGCCAAAGAAAAGGTACTAAAAAACCAGTCCCAGTTCTTCCCTAGGATAGATGGAAATCACAGTCAGCCAGACTGATCAGGTTACCTATGGCATCAGACTCTGTCCACTCGCCTCCGTGGATTTGTTTCAGAAGCACGTAGAGCAGCCTCCAGAAATCCAGGCTCTGCAAAAGAGAGGAGTGGAGGGGGAGATCAGCAGGCAAAATATCTGCCATATTTAGTCTTAATTAGGCAATTAAGCCCGTATCTGAGCGTCACACATGGGAGAGCACACCTGCCTCCTGCCAACACCATCTGATCAGGCAGGTTCACGTATCACCTGTCTCATGAACGCTGCCTACAGAAAAGTAACTCAAAAAGAGAAGGGCTCACGCTGGCTGTATAGCAAGACCCAGCATTTCTACTGTGAGACCCCTGTGTACAGGAGCACAGCTTCCAAAATCTGCTCTGATACAACCACGTATGGCACAACTCAACCATAGCCAAACAAGCACTTGAAAACACTGGTAAGATTTGACCACAACAGGGTCAAAAACTCACAAACAAGAGGCAGCACAGAATGAGTTGGAACTGAGAATCATCTCTTGGCCACACAAGGACAGCACGCTGGCAAACTGAAATAGTGATTCTTACAGCTGGAATTTCAGTCAACACTCGTAAAATCCCGAAAATAGCTACAGAAGGGGGGTGCCCTGTGTGCGAGCTAGAGGCCTCGGAGGCAAAGCAGGAAGACCCTGGGGTACAGTAAAGGGCAGAAAACCTCAGCTAAAACTGAGAAGGTGTTGCAGACCAGGGTGAAATACCAAGCTTTAAGTTAAAACCACAGTGAGATAAAGCCCCTTTCCAGAGCAGCCAGTTTGTTGGGAATCCCCTAACACGTGTCAGCTGGGACCACGGCACGCCGGTGCCCGTCCCAAGGCTCAGTCCCCCTGGCGCTGCAATCCAGACCCTGTCCCCGGGCCCAGTGCCCCTCGAGTGTCCCGGCCGCTCCCCGCTGCCCCCGTCCCTGCGCCCCCCGGGACGCGGCGGAGGGGCGGGCGGGGCGGCCGGCGCTCACCGCCTGCGGCCGGTCGAACCTAGCGCAGCGGAGCGTGTCGGGGGCGGGTCGGGC